>MU224239.1:1361752-1373882 GCA_018584345.1 Thuja plicata
TATATATATATATATATAATCTCAATATATATAATATATATTTAATCACAATGGAGGCACTGCAATTTATTTGCACTAATGTATTTCTGTGTATTTCAAATGCAGCCCAATACTGAATAAATATCAACAATGAGACATGCCTCTACGTACGTAGAGACATGTCTCTAAATGAGACATGCTCTTTTAACAAAGCATATAACCGATTCATAACTATTGGTAAGTAAGTTAATATAACATATTAAACTTATCGCACATCACATATATTGAAATAATATAACATCACACATAATACTATTTGCACCCATGGTATATTATGTGTGCAACACACAATACTATTATGTGCACAACACTTATCATAATACAACCGATACACATCAGTATTAAACATCATTGATATAAATTGGTTTCATTGAATTAAACCAATATCAATCAGTATGATAGAAAATTAATATTATATATTTTATCAATTATAATATACAGTGTATATGTATATTGATATATATGTAATAATATCATTATTATTATATATATTAATATGCATATATAATGTAGAATAATATTATCTCATATTCTTATCTAAATAACAATATTATCAATTCAATGATGTTTATTTAATTCAATATTATAAAGAGACAATATTAAATATGTATATTAATATATATAGTAGTATTGACCATTATTATCACATATATATATTTATATATTATTTATTTATTTTCTCATAATATTATGATCATTTTACTTGATCGAAGCTATAAACATCAACACTCCCTCTTAGCTAGGGAAGATAAAATGCACATCATAATAAGTTCATAAATTGTGAAGGTTTGTTCTCAAGTAGATTGCCTCCATTGACAATTCTATCCACAGTTCTCAGGTGGATTGCCTCCATTGGCGATTTGATCCACAAGCTCTCGTGTGGATTACCTCTATCGGTGATTCTATCCACAAACTCATGAGCTTTGGTGTGGATTGCCTCTATCGACAATTGTATCCACAAGCTCTCGTGTGGATTGCCTCTATGGGCGATTCTATCCACAAACTCATGAGCTTCAGTGTGGAATTCCTCTATCGGAAATTCTATCCACAAGCTCTCGCGTGGATTACCTCTATCGACAATTCTATCCACAAACGCACGAGCTTCAATGTGGATTGCCTCTATTGATAATTCTATCCACAAGCTCTTGTGTGGATTTCCTCTATCAGAGATTCTATCCACAAACTCACGAGCTTCATTGTGGATTGCATCTATCAATGATTCTATCCACAAGCTCTCATGTGGATTGCCTCTATCAGCAATTCTATCCACAAACTCATAAGCTTCAGTGTAGATTGCCTCTATCGGCGATTCTATCCACAAGCTCTCATGTGGATTGCCTCTATCGATGATTCTATCAACAAACTCATGAGCTTCAGTGTGGATTGCCTCTATCGGGGATTCTATCCATAATAGAAAGTTATTGTAAGATCTTCACCTTACAATAATTTTACCGAATACAAGCGATAATCATTTGGAAGTCGTCACTTCCTTATGATTTTCACAGGGCCCATATATTCAAAAAAAAAATTAGTATAATAATCAATAATCATGTCAACTTTACCTCAGAAGTGTTCAATGAACTCCCTCTTAATCATAAGGTGTCTAATCTTATAGATTTCATGATTCATTTATACTCTTCTTGAATGCAGTTGATCAAAATTTGAGAGTTTGACGCGAGCACTTACTTGTCTAAAGTTTTCCCATTGACTCTGCTCATCAATTTCCATTAGGTTTATGAGGATTTTCCATGATTGTCTTTAGCTAATTGTTCCTTAATACAAACATCATTCAAAGTTTCCACGGTTCAAAAATCGGAGGCACCTTCAAGTCTGTCTTTGAGTCTCATTCCATTTTCCATTCTGTAGGTACAAAATTTCTAAAAGTCTGATCTTGATCTTCCTTCAATCTAATTGGATCTACCTTCAAGCAGTTAGGCTTTAACGAAGGAACCTGGCTCTGATACCATGTTAAATTTAGATCAAAATATATTGCTTTTTACTTTTCTTTTATAAATCCAATATATATATATATATATATATATATATAATCTCAATATGTATAATATATATTTAATCACAATGGAGGCACTGCAATTTACTTGCACTAATTTATTTCTGTGTATTTCAAATGCAGCCCAATACTGAATAAATATCAACAATGAGACATGCCTCTACGTACGTAGAGACATGTCTCTAAATGAGACATGCTCTTTTAACAAAGCATAGAACCGATTCATAACTATTGGTAAGTAAGTTAATATAACATATTAAACTTATCGCACATCGCATATATTGAAATAATATAACATCGCACATAATATTGTTTGCACCCATGGTATATTATGTGCGCAACACTTATCATAATACAACCGATACACATCGGTATTAAACACCATTGATATAAATATGTTTCATTGAATTAAACCGATATCAATCAGTATGATATAAAATTAATATTATATATTTTATCAACTATACTATACATTGTATATGTATATTGATATATATGTAATAATATCATTATTATTATATATATTAATATGTATATATAATGTAGAATTTAATATAATCTCATATTCTTATCTGAATAACAATATTATCAATTCAATATTATAAAGAGATAATATTAAATATGTATATTAATTTATATAGTAGTATTGACCATTATTATCACATATATATATTAATATATTATTTATTTATTTATTTTCTCATAGTATTATGATCATTTTATCTGATCGAAGCTATAAACATCAACAACAAGTGGAGTCAACAAGGGTATCACATGAAGGAATACCATCAACCCTTGCGACAATATAAAGAGGACCTTTAGGTGCAGTAATTGTTTCAGCGGGATTAAAGGTAATGCAAGATTAAGGTTGAGGTTGAGGTTTAGGCTTAGGTTTAGGTTTGGGTTGGACATGCTCAACACGGTTAACAACATGGTTGTCTTCTTCAACTTTTTCATCATAAAAAATATTTGTAGAAGAAGAAGGTTGCACAATAGTATTGGTCAAATGAGATGGAAAAGGATTGGTGTATATTTCCAAATTCTGGTTAGGAGGCGCAAATGATTTGTTTCCATGACTAACATCAACATCAACATATATAGCTTTAGAATCAATGAGATCTTGGATTGTGTGCTTCAAAGAAATGCATTTTTTAGTATCACGACCAGTTTGACAATGATATTGACAAAAATCTTTGGGATCAAAGGATCGAGGAAGAGGTTTTTTTGGATCAATTGGTTTAATAGGAGGATGTTTAATAACATTTGCATTTATTAACTTCATCATCACATTTTTTAAAGATTCATAAAGTGGAGTAAAATTATGAAAAGGTCTAAAAACAAAGGACAAAAAAGTCGCACCTTTGGATGTTGTTGCCACATGTTCATCTACTGTATTAGATGATTTTTTGATCTTGATGTAATTGTTAGGTTTATGAAACTTGTTGGAATTGGATGCGGCATCACTCTTATCAACAAAAACATGAGCCTTTGGAGTGTTTCTCTCAAACTGACTCACTTGTAGTTGATAATGATGAAACACTACACATAATTGTGAAAAGGAAGAAAACTCAGTATGGATAATCCTATCCCTAATATATTTTTTTTAAAATAGAAATAAATATGTGTTGTATATCAATATCAGGCATATGATAGGAAATCCCAGTATGCAAATGCTTAAATATAGAAATGAAGTTACTAACTTTTTCTTTAACACCTTGTTTACAAAGCATTAAACCAGTCAAAGAAATTTGAGGACCAATGTTGTTTTGGAATTGTTAGATAAAAGCATTAGCAAGTTTTGGAAGGAATCAATAGAATAAGGAGGAAAATAACAATACCATTGCAAAGCTATATCCCTAAAGGTTCTAGTGAAAAACTTATTCATGAGCCTATAGTCGTGAGAAAAATCATGATATAGGGTTTGAAATGTTTTAACATGAGTCACAAGATCACCTTTACCATTATAAGTCTCAAGATGAGGAATCTTAACATTTTGCGGGAGGACAACTTGGATGATATCTAAAGATAAAGGGGTGACGATATCACATGTAGGAATATTGAACTTGGATTGAGTCAAGGAAGCAAGTTGTTGTTGCAAAGAAGACATGATTTGAGCAAGGCTATTTATTGTGGAATTGGTGGAAAAAAGGATAGGAAGAGAAGTGTTTGAAATGTGTTGTTTAAAATGGAAGGAATATTTGAATGAGCATGAATCAAATTAGGAGCATTGTTGGAAGGGGAATTGGAATATGAAAAGGGCACATTATGATAAGAAGGAATTAATGAAGGTAATGAAACACATGGAACACTTATAAGAAGTGAAGGAAGAATGATATTAGGAAGACTTATGTGTGTAGGATTAGAGGATTCAATGGAGGTTGTTATAAGTGGAGATGATAGGAATAAAAATAGAGATAGGAACATAGGTATCAACGTGTGTAATGGATGGGACATAGCTTAATTCTCAAGCACATTCAGAAATAGGTATAACATTGGAATCCACAGGTGGGAAGTATTACGCAAGAGGTTAAAACCATGTTAATTATTAGGAAAAATCTCCCTTAAGGCCTCTAAATTAGAGATAGTCTTAGGACTGCGATTCTCTTGAGCTAGCCAATGTTCCAATTTTTCAAAATCTTTACTAAGTTTGTCAACTTGGGCACGAGTAACTCTTAAAGCTTCATCTTCATCATGGAAAGAATGAGAAGAGTTGTTCTCAGTGAGAGGATTAGAATAACAAGGGAGCATGTTGGTTTCATCAAGATTCCTAGGAAAGAAGGGAGGTTCAGGATCAAAAGAACCCATGAGTTTATGATTTCTTCTAACCAGAATGCTATAGGTTGGACTCAAAGTGATAAAGCTCATGCACAAAGGTATGGAAAGAAAGAAAAATTAAATGCAACAGGCAATGAACTATTAATGTAGCAAAGATGCAATGCATACAAAGTAGATCCTATGGACCTAAGAACCATAATGCACATAAATATATAAGTAACAATGCATGTAATGAATATCTAACTACCACATCAAAAGATATGAATTTATACTATGATGCAAATGAAATATAACTATCCAATCAAAAGGATGAAGCAAATTGTAAGATGCCAGGTTCACGAAAATGTAACATATAAAATGGTGAACCCAAAATTTGTCTGTTATTTAGGTTCACCAAGTTATGTGTACATTAGGGAAAAGAGGAAGAAGAAGGTGGGGAGTCCCTCAAATGTAACCCTTGGAGGACCCAAATCAGATTAGCACAACCTAAATGGATGTAGGGGTACTAATGCAAAATCCATGTCTTTTTAGGGGTTTTAATTCAAAGGTATCTTTCCTTTTTCTTCCTTGGATGTGTTTTTCCCTTTTGTTTATGCGTTTTTTTAATTTCTTAGATGAAGATGCAAGTTTAGATCTGGAAAATGACTATCAGACCCTATTAGAAGCTAAAACTGTGTTGGATCTAGAATTTGGAGGCTAGAATATGCTAACTGTAAAATTTTGGAGGTCCTAGGAATAGGTTGACTTCCCTAGTATAGGTTGACTTGGGGTATAGGTTGAGGTCAACCTATACCTGAAAGACTAAAAATTGAAATTTCTAGTGTGAGATAGAATCTGTAACCCCAGATCTGCCTGTTCTGAGTCTGGTAATCTGAAAGTCTGTGATTTTGATCCTGCACACAAGAAAAAGGGAATTTGTTGGGGGGAAGGGGCTTTCCTTGGTCAAGCCCTCATTTATGAATTAACCTTGAAAATGATATAAAGTATGTAAAAGAAAAGATGAATGTTAGTATCACCTTGCTTGCCAAATCTTCGTGAATGGATTCGAATCTACTATCCACAAAGATGTATGAATGCTTGTATGTAGAACATAGGATGTCTTCACAAATGTAATGGATCTATAATCACCAAATCATAGATCATGGATGTACATATACTTGATAGACTTGAATGAAGAGAGGTGTGTAATGCAAGTGCAAATGTAGATCTCCTCCTTGATGGCCAAATCCACTATATCCCATGAAGAAAGAATCTAGATTGATGGAAGGAAATGCATGCTTGAGGGGATGGATGAATGCCTTCAATGAATCTTTTCTTGGCTTTCTTGAACTCCTTGAATGCACCTTGAACTTGAAAGCTTTCTTGCAAAAGATGTAAATAGCTTGCACAATTTTTTTACATGTATGCCTATATATGTATGTATCTATCTGTATATCCCAAATGAAGTGGGAAGACCTCCTTTTATAGAAACTCGGAGTTCAAATTTGTGAAGGCCGACAAAGAAGAGAAAGAAGGAAAGATACCTTGCATTAGGCCCGGGAGCCAATCAAAATTTAAAACCCTGGGTATAGGTCGAGGTCAACCTATACCTCAATGTGTAAAAACCAAGAAAAACTCCCCATATCCTAAGAGGTATTGAGGGCTTTGGGGGAAATGAGGTGTAGAAAGCAAGAAAAAATGGGAAATCAAACACAAATGCATCCATGTTCTAAGAGAACACTAAATTAGGGCCTAATAGGTCCTTTGAGATTCCAAATTAATGGGTGCTAAATTTTAGGACGGTACAAAAACATGTGAGGATACCAAAAACAACATGCTAGATAGCACCCATTAATTTACAAATTAATGGGTGCTAATGTTTCTGTACTAATGCCCTATAAGGGTTGCGATGTCAAAACAATTACAGTGAAACCTAGAAAAAAATAGAACTACATATCACAAACAGAGTGAGAATCCAAGGAACCTTGATCCCATGGATTTGATGGGTATGTAGGAAACTTGGAATGCACCCAAAGTTTCCAGAGTCTAGGTGCCTTGAATATAGATTTAGGTTTTATGTGTTCATCTTTAATTGTCTATGTCTTTCTATTTCATCAAGATACTAGTATTTACTTGCAGTTTCAATTTTGTTGCACTTCCCTCTGTTACATGATTATTTCTTTGCATCAAATTCCCACTCTACACAACTACACAGTAAACAAATCCTGATCATTCTACTTCCTTGTAGCTTGCATGCTTCCCATGCACTGCAGATATTTACTGGATGCACACAAATAAAAAACAAGTGCACCTACCAATGTTTCATTTGGTGGTTAACATTTCCTTGGCTTCAACAAAAGATTATTTTGTTAAAGTTTTCAAATATAAAATGCTAGCCTTTGCATTTCCAAAATACAAAATACAATAACCATGCATTTTTGCTGCAACCAAAATGTCTCATTTGTTGTCCATATTTATTGATTAGAAAAAAAACTCATTCAATCTTGCAATACAATAACTTTACCCATTTATTTTCCTACATAGACAATGGTCGTAATAAGCATGTTTTTTCAAAGTTCACAACAATATACTTTACATTTTCATACCTACATTGTCTTTATAGCAACTTCAAACAAAAAAATGAAGCAAGGGAGGGAAAAAAACACCATCCACATAGGCAAACTGACAATTTTTTTTCCAAACCATAACTTGAAAACAAAATAATTCCTAGCTAATGGCATAGAGTTCACCCAAACCACCTAAGTGGATGTGTGATGACGAAGAGCTATTTGAATACAACAAATGCCCCCAAAATGGTTAAATTTCCACAAACAACTACACCAAAACCTACCAAAAACATAACTACATATCAAACTCAAATTGCAGATCCAACACACCTTGATCTCATGGATTGGCTGGGTGTGAAGGCATCAAAGTTCCCCCAGTATAGGTGGCTTGGATATCAATACAATAAGTTCCTTATGCAAATGTTATAATTCATATCAATATTACATGAATATTATTGTGTGCTATGCCAATGTAACATAACTTTTCCATGCACTCACAATCAACTCTTTCTCAATAAAAATTAAAAAAAAAACATTTACATTCCCCTATTTTGTTTTACAAAAAAATCTTTGGTCTGCACTTCCCCCTGCGAATACTAATATGAATTTCTCTTTGCAGAGTATGATCTTCAATATACAAAAGCATAAAGTATTAATATCATATATGCAATACACTGACTACTCTTTATTTTGCTTTCACAAGAATATCATTGTCATAAAGAAGATCTTTAAAACAAACAACGCCTCTCAAAATGTGTTTCGTACAAGGCCATAGTAAAAACAACACATAATATAAAGCTAATAAATTTCAAGAGTTGTTTGCTTCAAAGATCTCCTTTATGACAACGACCAAACTGATGGGTGACCATATCTTTGCAAAACATTAATGACATTCATCTTACCTCTTCGTTCACACCAATCCAACACTCGTATAATGTTGCATTGCAAATGAATCCAATTGTCTTTTACAAGATGCAGTTACATAAGCATTTGGAACAAAAAAATATGACAATATTTGAACCTACCTTCTACAACCAATTCTAGGTATATGGAAATACTACTTGATATTATTTTCATTTCTAAATATTTCTTACTTTCTTAAATACTTCATTACATTTTAACGCTTCTCTTCCTCTTCTTAATTCTCCTTTGTACAACCACTATCTTTTGAACATATTAAATTATAATCTTGTTCTTTTTGTGTTGCATTGCTCTTCTGGTTTCTATGGACACTACCTCAATCAAAGCCATACAATAGACATCAACACCTACCAGTATCTATGTTGACATTGGCTTCTCTACAAAGAACCTTTTGGAAAGTAACAACTTTTAATTTAAACAATTCCATGCTACAAACTTTTTCTATCCCTGCCTTTTAATATCTAGAATTTTCCTTTCTACAGATGTAATATATGCATACCACACCTGATTCAAGACACACATATCACAAAATGTGCCACCTTACGTGTGCCATCCAATTTCAGGTATACAACATAATTTTTTTTTTTCATTTTTGCATACTTCTTTCTACGTTAAATACTTTGCATAGCATCCAAACTAAAAAATCTTAGTTTTTATTTTCAGAACTATCATATTACTAGCTCCCTTTAGGCTCACAAAAATTTATTCTCAAAAGGCCATACCTTCCAAATCATTGGTACTCACCCGCTGACAAATAACATTCTACATTTTATTGTGTTGGCTTATAAATAGGATCTCGACTATTTTGGGGGATTATTGATAGTAATATCGAACTGTGACATGATTATATTATTTTATTTTCCATTCTTCTCTATTACTTTGATTAGTCCTCCAAAATTGCTCAAAACCTTATGTTGTGATGTGACATTTAACAATGACTACAATGCCTTCAATGCTCATACCATCCACAATACAACACCAACACATTCAAGACACATCAAAATGTTCACTATTTTTATTCAAGGTATACATGAAATATTTACTACCATCCACTATCATTATTCACTTAATAATCACCAAATTTTATGCATCATAGATTTTAAATTCTTCTTCCTTTCAAATTAATATTTTCTATACTTTGTCAATGAATCGTACCAACAACTATCTCTATGAAAAATGCACTCACACTTGCTGCTAGAAACCAGACAAACTCATCAAAGAAATTATATCAGGTAAACATCAACAAATATTCATAATGTTTTTGTTGTAAATGCTTTTCACTTGCTCACAAACTTCTCTCCTTTTGAAAACCTATATGAATCTTCTTAGTATTGTGCTCTCTCATTCCCATCATGACAACCTTTGTGACTAATTTTGGTATATTATGTTTGATTGCTGCTCCAAATGCAAATTCACTAAGTACAACAACATTGCCACATAAAGGATTCATTGGCTATATTGCTCTAGGTAGCATTTTCTAATTATCTCAATATTGACATTACCAATTCCTTTAATATTTTTTTAATAATACTATTTTTAAAATTTAATGCAGAGTATTAAAGCTATGGAACAAGAAAGTCACCAACCGATGGCATGTTTGTGGGACATTTAAATTTTCAAATGTGGCCAAGCTTGGCTTTTTAACACAGATAGGTGGGTATTCTTGATACTGAGTTATTGACAGATGTAAATGAAAACATGGAAGAAAAAAAAGTGATTTTTTCTTATTCCTCTCAGTTTTCTATACACTGCTAACTCGCCAAAAGTAAGCTTGATTCATTAATTGTCCACTATGTGCACCGCAAGCTCATTCCTTCTACATTTGTTTCAGGTTTATAAATGACCCAAATGAAAAAATGTTGTTCCAAGGTCCAATTTGGAAAATGCGATATACACTTATGGTCTTCCATAACTAGAGATGACAAATTTTTGTAGTTGGTTCAAATACATAGTTGGCCCTTGTGACATTATTTGTTCATTTGGGGCGTTCATCTATGTTGTTTATAAATTGTGAAACAAATGCAGGAGGAATGCGTTGTGGTTACTACAGTGCACAATTATCTGGTATTTCCTCAAAACCTTCCATTTCCTTCAACCTTGTTCTCTCAACTTCACATCTCTTGATTCTTCTTTGATATATATCACCTGTCAAGCAAACAATGCAAACTATTTAATGCAATGTCCTATTGATTTGACTTCATCTCATTATGTGAAAGAAAACATAAAGGAAATTTTTATTTTTCTAATTGCACTACTAGACATGTAAACTATTTTTTACATGTCATTCCATTTTTTCTTATTTACCATTTTGTGCAAATATTATGCCCATCTGTGTTTACTGCATGTTTGTGTTTCACAAAAAATTTCTATTATTTACTGATGTATAATATAAAATGGTGAGCAATGCTAGGAGTGAAGATCACTCACCAAGGTATATTATAACATTAGGAATATCCCCAAAGGCTCACCCTAAAACCACTCTGATTAGCACAACCCAAAGGATGAAGGGATGCCAATGCAAGATCTAGATTCAAGGATGAGTTTTTCGGGAAATAAGGTATTCCTTTATTATTAATTGTCTGATTGAAGTATGTGAAATTGATATTATGATAAAGGAAATGATAAAAGACAATGTATGAAATCAGATTTAATCTATAAAAATAAGTGCAAGAGGAAAATAGATACAATAGACTCACCTTGAAATTAGAAGAGGAAAAATGACCTTAAATTTCTTCTACAAATATATAAATACATCCACAACACTCATAGTTTCAAACATTAAGAACATATTAAAGAAACAAAAATAGTTGTAAACAAGGTTTAAGAAGAGGAACTCAACATACCTTTCAATAACCAAAGAAGACTCTCAAAACACTTGGATAATAAACACACTCCACCAAAGAAGATGAAATTTGGAGGAGAAGGAAAAATAAACCCCATGAATCCAATGGAGAGGTAACCACAAAAATCCTTCCTCAAAATTTTTCCCTCCTAATCAATTTAGATTTTAACTTCTAGTTTTTTTTGAAGAAAATCTCAAATTTCATAAAAACAAGTTATGCAAAATGAAGTAAAAGACAATTTTATCCAATCCCTCCAAAATGAATTAAACTCAAGATAAAAATATAAAACCTTAGTAAACATGTAATTTCATCCACAGGTAAGTAATTACAAAATCCCACAATAATAAATATTAAAATCTTAACATTATTAAATGTCCCTAAAAACTAGCTGGCTACGACTATTGCTCCCAGAACATTGACCAGTTACACTAAAAGCATAGGCGTACATGTCAGGGAGATCATTAACATACAACATGAATAATTTTCATAACACACACACACAACTTATGGATACCAGAATAGCTAAATTTTGTCATATTGCAACCAACAAATGTATAAGCCTATTAGGAAAATTGTCGTGCAAAAGATGGATCAACAATTCTGGCTAAATACAAGTTGGTCATGTTGGAGCATTACATTTCTAAATAATTTCAAGCACTCTAATATGTGAAATTAGTGGTCAGTTTGTAGAGATACTTGAAATGACTTATGATTCTTCCATAACATCGATAAAGATGCCATGTGATGAATAATGACCTGAAGACTTGAAGAATAAATGAGTAAAAGCAAGGATAAGAATGAATCAATTGGCCTATGTTCTAAAAGTCTCCACAAAGAAAGGTTATCCATCTTGTATGCACCCTAAAATGGTCGCTTGGACTATGGGCCCCCATTTATCAATTTATCAAATTCCCGAATCAATGCTTTGCAACATTTTCAATTCAAATCAATTTCCTTGATCAAATCGTAATTAATTCAATTATTTCAATATTTCC
>MU224239.1:1373932-1402359 GCA_018584345.1 Thuja plicata
ACATTTTCAATTCAAATCAATTTCCTTGATCAAATCGTAATTAATTCAATTATTTCAATATTTCCTAAGGTTTGATCATTTCATCAATTATCTTATTTAATTAAAAGAAAACAATTCATTTTTATTACATAAAATAATCTTATTTAATTAAAATTCCTTTTTAATTAAATAATCTTATCCTATTTAATTAAAATCTCTCTTAATTAAATAATTTTATCTCATTTAATTAAATAAAATAATCTTATTTAATTAAAAGAAAATACTTTTTTTTTAATTAAATAAAACCCCCACTTAAGTCCCTCCTTGTTGAAAAAGGAAATAAATTAAATAAAAATAAATAAAGTTTCTTTTTCTACACATCTTCTTAAGTGGTGGGCTTTTTTTTCCTCTTAATCATAGCCTTTGATTTTGCCTTTTGAAGATATGAGCACATGGATCAACCAAAGTTTAATCTCTACCATTGCTTATTATCTTTTTGCCTCTTAATCTCTACCGTCCATTGCTCTTTATAAGGAAACCTCTCCTTCACATTTGGATAATAAAAAAGAAGAAGAAGATTTTATGCTATTGTTATGTTGTAGGTTTGGAGAGCAATTTTGGAGGAGAATTTGAGCACTTGAGCTTGGATATTGCAACTTCTCTCTTCTTGTCTTCTTCTTTCATGCCCCATGGCAATCCATTTAGATTAATTTTGCACTTGCATGTTAGATTAGATTCATGTTTCCTTTCATAGATTAATCTTGCATTTGTATCTCCTTTCATAGAATAATTATGTGTTGTTATCATATAGATTAATTTCCTTTCTTGCATTGTTATCATATAAAATAGCTTTCATTTGCATGCATACTTGATGATTATGGAGACTAGCATTCTTGTTTTTCCTCTTTGAATCTCTCATTTTATGGTGTACTTGCATGAGCACAAACTAGGTCAATCTGAGGGCCTCCATTACAAACCCTTGCACTCCATGAATAGAGAGCTATGAGTCGCCATTCAAGACCTCATTCTTGAGAAATCTTGGATATAATGATTCATAGAAGTGTGACACATTTTTAGCACACATTTTTGGTGCCTACCATGGGGCAACCCACCTTTACATGCTAGTTTTTGTTATTTTTGGAGCTAACCCCCTTGTCCAGATTTGCTTGGAAATAGAAACCCTAGATTTTCAAAAATTTGATTATATCTCTCAAATGACTTGGAATTTCAATCTAAATGTTTTTTTACAGGGTGGCGATATATCCGAGAAGCTTCAGTAAAAAATTCAAAATTTTCCAAGGTATTTTGCGTTTTTTATAATTTTTTCTTTAGTTTTGATAAAAAAATTAATTTTCAGCGCAAATCAGCATATTTTTCAAAATTTTTTACATTTTTGGAAAGGTCTTTAAATTCTACAAGGGGTCCATTCTTTGTGTTTTAAATTTGGATGCAATATCATAGCTCATTTGGTCAATTTATGAAAACTAGTCTATTTTGAGAAAATGGCTCCCTAGGGCACAAATGAAAAGATCTTTTTAAAATTATAAAATTTTTGGAAAGCTCTTTATTTTTTAATAGGGGTCTCTTTTTTGCATTTAGGGTTTGGGATCCGAATTTATGTCATATAGGTCCAATCTTGTTGACTAGGGCAAAAATAAAAAAAAAGGGCATTTAATGATTAGCTTGCACTTGTTTTTCACATGGTTCAATGCATGATGTGAGTTGTCATTTGGATTATTTTCTGGTTATTATTGCTCCTAAAAATTGATTTTTAGATCTAACCCTAGGGTTTGCATAAGTTGAATATACATTGCATATCATGTTTGCTTGTTTGCTTGTCTTGCTTGTTGGAGAGTTCATGGCTTGCTTTCGCGGAAAAGCTCAACAAAAGAAACAATAAGGTAAAATATACTAAGCACGTTGCTTTGGAACTGAGGTATTTTGTTGCATCTCTATAATATTTGGATTTTGAAAATAAAAATGAACCTCTCATGTGTTTAGCTTGAGTGTTTCTTGCTTTCATAGATCACATTTCCAATTTTTGCTCTAAAGGAATGAACCTAGATTTGTTTTCTTGCATATATGTTTCATATAGTAATTAGGCCCTATAAACACTATTTGTGGTGATCTTGAGAGTGTGTGATTCATTCACTTGTCTTACATGTGAATCTCTTCTTCACAATAGATCCCCTTGTAGGTAGGGAAGGATTTGTTATTATCTCACTTGGTTTGGTCTTCAACTTTTGACGATACTTTCTCTCTTTAGATTGGTGGTCATTGTTGTTGATATACGAACCTTGGGTGAGGTGATTTAAAATTAGTGGGTCATTTAATCTTGTTTTCTATGTCTGGGTGAGGTGAAGAGGCTAGAGGATTATGCTCTTTTCTCTTTTGGGAGAATCAGAAACTTGGAAACCTTGAATCCAAACTAAGTCCCCATGTCATCCATATTGTGAGTCTTCCTTGTTAGAGAGGGTTAACCATAGTGGACACTCCCTTTATTGGGTAAAACACATGGACATAACCTCAAGAGGTAATAGCCCTTTCTACCATGGTAGCAACAACCGCTATATAAATGTCCTTGTGGAAGAAATCTCCACAAGTGTGGTCTCTTGTTGGGTTGTTAGATCTCCTCAACAGCTCTTGATTGATTAAATTCTTAGGCTGTGTCAAAACCTCGATGCACCAAGATTGGATTTCACCCACTTGAGATTGCAAAAGTTACAGAGTTGACCATTACTACGAACCATAGTGCAACTGACTTTTTCTTTTCTAGAACTATGTGCGTGATTGAAAAACATTTTGAGAACATACACAAGTAGAATCTTTAGGGAGTAGAAATACTACGACACTATTCTTGTTCATGCGCAAGGTTGCTTTGTCCCTTGCTCATTGTTTGGAGACAATTTTTTTCTTTAACTTCCTGATTGCTATCTTGTGTGCTTGATTAATGATAAAAAAATGTTAATTCATCTAGTTGGTCAATTAAAATGAACAAAAACTTAGTTCTCGAGTCAAAAAACCAACTTTTTACAACTTGTTCAATTTGCTATACTTTCATTTCCAGTCTTCCTTGGTCAATCTGAGTCAGATTAGGTCACTTACCCCACTGTTAGAAGCTTGTTTACACTTTGGATTCTTGTGTTTTTACCTCTTGCATTAGTAATCTTTGATTTCACAAGTGACCTTCCTTGGAGTTGGTAAGCTAGAAACCGTCCTTGTTGAGAAGATAAACCTTTAGATTCTTTGATAACACACTTGGAGAGTTTTGGTAGTCTCTTGTCCATTCACTTTCATACAAATTCAATTTCAATCAATATAACTTGGGTAAATCATCTTACTGATCCATATGTGTTAGGGTATTCACTCGATTATTGGGCACCTCTATGGCAGTGTTGATTTATACCTCTTGCAAAATTCTATCTTATCACCTCTTTTTGGACAATTTAATGCCTTTACTATCCTAGTTTGGTACCAATGTTTCTTAGGGTCATCCTATCAGCTAGTACCTTTTCTTTCATGCCAGTTACAACAAGATATCAAGTAAATCAAGTAAAATGACCTCAAGTGGTCTTTAACCAATTACCCTTAGTTCAAACTTGCCAAAAACGTAAGGGAAAAGAACCTATATTTGATCAATCACCTAGGAATAACTCAGAAGTTTGGTTTGATTCCAAGAGTCACCTTAGTGAGTTGGGTACACCCTTAGAATCTTCTCAATCGAATATGGATATGAGTTACACAATGACTTGACGAGAGAGGGAAGACATGGATAAACACCTTGATTACATATTTGCGAAGCATAGAGATGTTATTTCATTTGGTGGTTCTTCTCGTGACAGTCAACCAAATTCACCCCTTATCTCAACTAGATATTTGGATGCACACCAAAGAGCTGAGAGAGGTAAGAGGCAAGCTTATCAGGATGAGTTATCACAACATGAGAACCAAGGAGACGAACTTTATGAAACTCATGTCAATGCAACATATACCAACAACTTGTTTAGAAATTCAAGACCAAGTTCACCGCTCAAGACATCTTCAAGATACATGAGTGAAAGACTTAAGAGGATTGAGCATGAAAAGAAAGCCTTCCTAGATGAACAAGCTAAAAAGGAAGATAAATTTAAACTCCTAGAGTTTTAGAGACAAACTTTGGTGTAAATGGAAAACAAATCCTTCCAAGAGGGGCAAGATAGATTCTTGGCTCAGCAACTCAATGATCAATTCAATAACATGTGTGTTAGTGGTGGAAACAAATCTCCTCTATCCACTCCTCCTAAGACTCCACGAGGTGGAAGACATTCAAGAACACCATCATGATATCCTAGCCCTAGAGGAAGAAGGGATTCTAGACATGATCATTATAGGAGACAAACACCTCTTAGAAACTCAAAACAACATTCACAACGTGCTCATCATGGTTCACAATATGGGGGTAGTAGCTCGAGTTTTGACCTCACCTCCTGAGACTTCATGAAAATGCAACAAGAACCACTTTTCCAGCAGTATGTGGAGAAATATTTAGAGCAAAACAAAGACAAGTTCCTAGAGAGTTTAATCAACAAGGGTGCTAGAGTCCCCTACAACTTTGATGTGGACAAAAATATTAAGAAGCAAGGGCCATCTCAAGAAGAGGAGATCAAACAACTTAAGAGCATGATGGAAAAGATGCTAGCACCCAAGAATTCTTTCTCACTAGATTCAATTTTTCCTAATCCATTTGACAAAAGTGTTAACATGAAAGATTTCCCTAGAAAGGTTGAGATCCCTCAATATGAAAAATATGATGGGAATGGAGATCCACATGATCATGTGTGCCATTTTTACACCACAAGTTTTGAGTTCCATCAATATGACTCATATCTCATGATATTGTTCCCAAGGAGTCTTAAGGGTGAAGCGATGGAATGGTTCACCAACATAACTCCTCCTGTCAAGACTTTCAAAGAGTTTGTCCACAGATTTGTTCAACACTTTGCATACAATCTTTCAAGATCTATCACCATGTTGAACTTATGTAACTTAAAGAAAAATCAAGGGGAATCCTTTGTTACTTTCTTGCAAAGGTTGAGACGACAATGCTCTCTCTACCCTAGGACCATTCCTAAAAATGAAAAGATTGACATCCTTGTTAGCAAATTGGTTCCCAAAATGTGGTATGAAGTTAGGAAGATGGTTTTTGATTATTTTGACACCATGGTTGAAACCGCATGTAGGATTGAGGATGTTTTGAAAGAACAAGGAATTTTGAACAAACATGGAAGCAACAACAACAAAAATGGTCAAAATAAAAACAACTCTAACAAGGATAAAGGGAAGAATTCACACTAGAATAGGAACAAACAAGTCATCAATGACGGAGTTTTGGAATCCTCTCAACCAAAAGATCAAACCGTGCTCCACTTGTCTAGTGTTGTTCAAGCCATGAAGTCCAATACATCTAATCAACAAGAGAGTAAGCCAAGATACCAAGATAGGCCTAAGAAAGAAAGATGTCAATTTGCAAAACTTGGTGATTCATATGAGGATGTCTTGAAAACACTCATTTCTAACAACCTTGCACATACTCAAGATACCATGAAGCATTATATACCAGATGTTAAGCCACATTGGTGGGATGAGAAGGCCTTTTGCAAATTTCACAATGGTATTGGACATGACATTGAAAATTGCTACAAACTTAAGCATCTTATTCAAGATCTCATTGAGAGTGGACAACTTAAGATAGATGGATTGAACACTAACACTGATCATAAGGCATTCAAGGAACCATTGCCCAAGTATGAGAAGGGGGAAACCTCTAAAGTTAAGAGTGGCAAAGCTGAGATCAATTACACCTACATAGATGCAGAGAATACTATCAACATTCTTGAATTTGTAGAAGAAAATGTCAATATAATGAGGGGTAAAGATCCCTATGGTTATGATCTAGACGTGGAATCTCCTCCTCTCTTTGAAAAAGAACCCATCATGGTGCTAAGGGGTCCAAACTCTAGAGTGTCATTGCAAGCCCTCAATGCTGTCACATGAAGCCAAGGTCCTATTGTTATCAGAGGATGCAATTCGAGTCAATCAAGTAAACTTAAGCAAGTGACATCCAAGAATGTCACGTCAAAACTAGCAGTTAATCCTAAGTCAAGCTATAATCTTGTTGATTAGTTGCAAAGAACCCCAGCTCAAATTTTGATCTTTGAGCTCTTAGAGTTGTCCCCAAGACACAAGCAAGTCCTTGAGGATGCTTTGCACAAGACAAACATCCCCAACAACTTAGATGTCGATCAATTCCAGAACATGGTTAACCACATTGCTAGCCCTCATTACATTACCTTTTCAAAGGATGATGATAAAGCTTTGAGCCACCCACAAAATCTTTCTCTCCATATTGAGGTCATGATCCACAGAACCCATGTTAGGCATGTGTTGATAGATGGGGGTACTGGGCTTAATATTTGTTCCTTTAGTCTTTTGAAAGAGTTGGGTTATTCTAAAAAAGTCATAGATACCAGGAAAAGGATTACTATCAAAGCCTATTATGAGGTGGAAAAAAGTTCCAAGGGGTTGGCCATTCTTCCTGTTAGGATTGGCCCTATTGAAAAAGATATTTTATTTCAAATAGTTGATGCTGGTCCCCTTGCGTATAATATCTTACTCGGTAGACCATAGATTCATGATATGCAAGCGGTGTCGTCTACCTATCATCAATGTGTTAAGTTCCCCTATAATGGAATATAGATTTGTATACCTAGGGATAACAATTTATCTGTTAATTAAATTTCAGTAGGAACTCATGTTCCCCTCAATAGAGAAGCAAAAGGTTTTGATGCAACCTTAGCTGAATGTAAAGACAATCTTAAATCAATAGAACTTGGCATGGGGGGGGGGGGATCAAATCAACTCCCTCNCAACCTTAGCTGAATGTAAAGACAATCTTAAATCAATAGAACTTGGCATGGGGGGGGGGGTATCAAATCAACTCCCTCACAACACTACCAATTTTTCCTAGGTCTTATGGAAAGCCTTCACAAGAAAATAAACCTTCCTCTTCAGCTATGAATTTATTTGGAACATTTGTAGAATCATCAGTGCCTATCCAAGATGAGAAAGAAGAGACGTTTATTAGAGACTGGATCTATAGAGAAGAGAAATACATGCACAATGTGAACTTCTCTCCTTCTCCTAAGGATTATGGAAGAGGGTATACTTTTTTTAAAAAGATGGGCTATCTCAGACATGGCGCTCTTAATCTTCTTTGGGGAGATTCAGATGTTCTGGTCACCCATGCGTCAGTTGCAACTTTAGAACAAGAATTAGATGTAGAAGATCCTTTCAGAGAATGTTAATGAAAGAATCTTGTTTGTTTAATGGAAATAGAAGGTGCTACTCTTGATGACACTAGACCTACCACATCAAGAGGTCTTAAACCTTCATCGTGTAAGCATCCTAGTCGCAACTCATACACAAGTTCATATGAGTATGAATGGGACTCCTTCTCAGACTCTTCCACAGTTGATAGAGATATTGATGTTATTCACACTTATAGTTCTCAACTTGAGGTAGCCAATGAGTCACATGTAGGATTAGAGGATTTGAACCCACATGTTGCCTTAGTAGATGATTATTCTCTTGTTAGGATGAATCCCAATTAGGGTAACTTAGAAGGATACTTGACGAATTCTGACTCTTCGGTCACCAGCGATAATATCATTCATATTTATAACCTTGAACCAGTCATTGAATTTCCTCTTGTTCATCCTGACCTCATTGATTGGTCCCAACACTATCAAGAACCTGAGCTCTTAACATTCCAAAATGATTATGAGATAGCCTGTTACTTAAATGCCATTAAACCCGTAGTCTCTTCCACCAGTGAACTGACTACCAATATGACAAAGAAAGACATCAAGTACCTTAGTCATAAAATAAAAAGAAAAGAAAATCAAAAGAATAGGAGTTCTGATGGCGAAAACCACTGTGTGGTGGTGTCAAAACTGAAAAAAGTAAAAAGAAATGACATATCCAAGGGTGAAAACCTCTATGAGGCATCTAAAGATGAGGTACTTGATTGTCTCCCTATCTACTTTCAAGATAGATCTTCAGTTCTTATTGAACCAGGTGTGTTGTTTGTTTCTCCTCATGGGTACACGATTCCTAAGTCTTACAAGTTATTGTTCCCATGTATAAACAACATTGATGAGTACAAATCTTTAACAAATGGACTTAATATGGCCATATAATGGAGAATGATAGAGTTACACATCTATGGGGATTCATAGCTGATAATCAATCAAGTTAATGATGAATATTAAACAAAACATGAGAAAATGGTGCCTTACAAGAAAATGGTTGATTCCTTGAAACACTAATTCACATTTGTCACATTTTAGCAAATCCCTTGAGCAGAAAATAAAGTAGCTAATGCTATGGCTACACTTGCTTCACTCCTTCAGTTAGAGAAACATGAATCCAGATTTGAATTCCTGGTGGAAGAGCTACATCACCCTATCTATGACTCCCCAAAAAGCCATGTCATTTGTACCCTTGTTGGTCATGAGTTATCCTGTTATGGCGCCATTTACTCATACCTTTGTGATGGCATTATACCTAAAACCTTTAACCGATCTGAACACATAAACCTTACCCAAAATGCCTCTTGCCATTCCCTTATCGCTGGTGATTTGTATAGGAGGGGTCTAGATGAAACACTTCTTAGATGATTAGAAAAGGAAGAATCTGACCAAGCGTTAGTTAACTTTCACGAGGGCATCTGTGGGGGACATTCCAATGGTCTTGCCATGGCCTGAAGGTTGCTTAGAATAGGGTACTATTGGCCTATGATGCAGATTGATGCAGTAGCTTTTTTAAATTCATGTGAAAAGTGTCAAAAATATGGTAACCTGATACATGATCCAGGCAGGGAGCTCATTCCTTATATATCTCATTGGCCATTTCAGTGCTGGGCCTTTGATCTTGTTGGGAAGATTCATCCCAACTCATTAGGTGGACACAAGTTTATTATCACTGCTACTGATTACTTCACTAAATGGGTAGAAGCTATCCCACTTTCTGTTGCCTCAGGAAAGACAGTCTCTATTCATTTTGAACCATATCATCTGTCGATATGGAGTGCCTTCTGAGATTATCATTGACAACGAAGGCCAGTTCAAAAATAAGGACCTTAAAAAACTCTGCAAGAAATTCAAGATTAAATAACATTGGTCCTCCATTTACTTCCCGCAAGGAAATGGTCAAGCAGAGGCATCAAACAAAACCATTCTTAAAATCTTGCATAGAATAGTCTGTAAGAATGGTAGAGATTGGCACTTACAGATAAATCTGGCTTTGTGGGCCTATAGAACGAGTATTTGTACTCCTACTGGGGCTACTCCTTTTTCCCTTTCAAATGGTGCTAAAGCAGTGTTACCTTTGGAGGTTGAGATTCCTTCACTTAGAGTTTGCCTCAAAGGTCTAGTTATAGATGAAGACTACCGCACCATGAGACTTTAAGAGTTAGAACTTCTAGATGAGAAATGTCAATCATCATTTGACCATATGAGGATTTGTCAAAAGCGCATGTCCAAAGCCTTCAACAAAAAGGTTTGCCCTAGAGAATTCCAAGTGGGAGATCTTGTCGTACATGAAAATCCTAAGAATCAACAACATAGAGATCAAAAGGGCAAATTTGAACCTAATTGGCTTGGACCTTACATCATTACAACAAATTTTGGGTCAGTGCTTATTTACTGTCTACAGCAGAGGGAGAGTAGCTCCCTGATCCTATAAATGTCTTTCACCTGAAGAAGTTCTATCCATGATGTCCATTCTATCTGGGGGCATCCTTTGTACATAATTATTGATCCTGAAAAAATCCAAAAAAAGGATATATTGTCAAAAAATTCTAAAAATAAGAAAATGTCCTGAAAAATGATCATCTTAGTGAAAACCTAGCAATAGGTGCTTTGATGTATCTTCAAAAAAATTATATATTTCAAAAATATAAAAAAATAAAAAAAATTCAAAAAAAAAAGAAAAAGTGCCTTGGTGAAAACCTGGAAACAAGCGCCTTGGTAGCAAAAATTCAAAAAAATTATAAAAAGTCCTGAAAAAATGAAAAAAATGAAAGAGAAAAAATTGTAATAAAATCCAAGTGGTGAAAACTTGGAAATGTGTGCTACTTGAGGCCTTTGCACCCCTATTTCTTAGCGCGTGTCCTCGACACTTAGCCTTTCTCCATTGTGCCCTATCCTTGTTGCCTTGGTCTAGAATTGGTCTTTGTCTCTATCTAGGGGGCATAACTGTGTTAGATTTGGTGTCTTGGATGTGTTAGTCTTTAGGACATCTCACCTAAACGATGTTTTTCAACACCACACCAACTGTATTTTTTAATACAACCCTTAACATCAAGTGTTTTTCAACACTTATCGGTTTGGTCTTACCCAGTTTTGTCATGTGATCTTATCTGCTTGCAAGCATTCAATCCTTATCCTCGAAACTCAGTATCAGTTAACACACTTAAATTTCTAAACACAACACTTAATGCTTGAGCTATGTCATGATCTTTTCTTTGTGTGCTAACTATTATTGATTTTCATTGAGTGTCCTTGTCTAATAAGTCTCTCTGGAATGCATAGCTAGAGGACTTGGGGCATGGAACATGTTTTTTATTTGCTTCTTGCTTTATGTTTAACTATTTTTTGCACAACCATTCTTCTGGTCATCCTAGCCTCTATGTCTTGATGCGAGTATGGTTTTTCTATATTAAATTAAGTAAGCTAACATCACAGTCATCTTGACCTTTATGTCTTTGATGTTTGTTAGAATATTTCCACATTCCAATCCGATATAAATCACATTCATATCTTCATAGTTGCACTTATGACTAGTGATGATTGTGTGATTTTCCAATGTCCGTTAATGATGGCCCAATAATGAAAATAAGTTCCTTAATATTCTCTAATGAATGATGAACACAAAATCCTATGTTACAGTTGCTCTATTGTAATTACACCTTTGCATTTCCATGTAGCTTTCATTGTTAGACCTCATGTTAGTTTGCATTTTTAGGCTGCATTACGAGTTTGCAAGGGTTTTCCTTCATCTTTCTTGTGGCCTTTTAATCAACTGTGATCACGTTCTGATCTTCATGTCCTTATCTTCTTTCGTGATCTCAATCAAAATTTTCTATCTTAAACAATTGATTGATTTTGGGTCATTCTCTTTCTTAAGGCACATTCTCTTTCTTCTCTCCATTTCTCTCCATCTCTTCCAAACTTCTATCTTCCATTCACTTTCATCCCACTTATTTTCTTCTAATTCAACCTTGGGGCATAATCTTTCATGCTTGATGATCTACCTTGGTTCTGTGATCCTTATATCTTTCATATTACACCAAGAACCTTATCTTTATTTTAATTTGATCAAATTTATCAATTTGCTATTTCTCCTCTATCTCATTTTGATTTCGATCATGAGGGGGTAATACCTATCAAACTTCAATCCTTGATTCAACTTTATCAATCCTATCAAGTGCTCCGCTTAGGGAAACCTTGCCTGAGATTCTTATCTTGGACATGTCAATTAACTATTTATAGGGGTGTTGACCTTGTCTTTTTCAAACAACTTATCTTTGTCTTGATGTGTTCCCATAAAGATCACACGTCTGGGTTGTTTTTGTAACCACCTGAATTTGGTTTGTTACAACTATGGACCCTATTTGCCCTAAGTGTGATGATACCCTCGATTATGTCCAAATGAACTTGTTACTTCTTGGCATAATTCTTCAAATCAATTTAATATCCTAGGTATTTTTATCACTAATTTATATTAACTATTATAGCCATATAATTTAAATCAATTCAAACCATTTAAATCATATCAAAATAAAACATGGCTATAGTATTTAATTATAAAGGAATTAAATAAATCCCTAAATCAATTACTCACTTGCAAAATAACCCATTCCTCTAGCCTATTTAATTTAATTAAAATGGCTATAGTCCCCTAATTATTAAAAATCAATTAAATTGTTTAAATAACTAAATTCCTATATTTTTGAATGAATTAAATAAGTTTAATTCATTTAATTAATATTCTCCTAAACCCCAACCTAACCTATCTCAACCACTTCTACCCTAGGTTCTAACCTTTCTCAACCCATTCACCCATGCTAATCTAATCCTAATCCTAATTCTACCCTAACCCACCTCCTAATGTTGTCACATTCCATTAGGGAATGATTAGCAACTCAAGCCACTTGAGAAAGTCCACTTTCTCAAGCATGACTTTCTCAAGTCCACCTTCTCAAGCCATCCTCTTACACTCTCCCCATGCTTCTTTAAGGCTTTCATTAATGCCTTATTAATGAAGATGCCTTAAGCCTACGTCTCTTCTATGCCTTATTAATGCCCAAGGCATTAATGGTTCTTACACCACCATTAATGAGTCCCTCAACTCATTACTCCACCTTGTCTCCCCTCTCTCTCTCTCTCATTCTTCTATAAATAGAAGCCATTTTTGAGAGCAAATAAGCCTTCAACTCACATCCTAAATGCAATGTTATGCTGTTAGATTAATCTTAGACACATATTTCACTTCTTATTTTATGCTTTCACATTGTTCTTATCTCCATTCTTGGAGCTAGAATGCATGTTTTCTCATCTTTTAGCTTGTTTTTAAACTAAAATCCTTCATGCTAGGTTGTATATGTCACTGATTTTAGCATAATCTAAGGGCTATTATGTTACTAATCACACTCTTCTTAGTTAGAAGGCAATAGGTCGATATTAGTTGGTTTTACATGCTTATCTAACTTTTTTGAACTAATACAATGACTTATTGATGTGTTGTGTCTCTCTAATTAGGTACATAATATACACACATTTCTGGTGCCCACAACGTGGAAATATTTCCAACTTGACCTCATTTTCTAACACTTTTTTACCAATTTGCATGCTCAAAATTCTGTCATAGGATTGTTTTTAACCTTTTAGGATCGCATCTGGGATATGCCATCGCACCGCAGAAAAGTAGGATCGCATCCAGGATTTCCCAGATCATTTTCAGTTTTGGCTCGCATTTGGTAAGCATGGGATCACATTTGGTAAGGAGGCTCGCATATAGTATACTTCATCACATTCAGTAAACTTTCAAGCTCGCATCTGGTTTAAAAGCTTGTGCATCTCGTTTGCCTAAACTTTAACATTTTCAACAAGTGGTGTTAGTGGTGTTTTACAGCTTAACAAGTGTTTGCAGGTTGTTTTTGGAGATTTTTGTGGGAGTTAAACTAAATTCATACTAACTTAGTTTTACAGGTTGCCAACCCCCCATCTTTACTTCTATTTAGTTGCTTTCCAAACTTAAGACCATTTCTCCACACTTGCTAAAACAACCAGATAATATGCTCTTTTCCTCTTGAGAAAAATCAGAAAGTCAGATGTTGTCTTATCATTTATGATGGAAATTGGAGGTAAATGAACAAGCAAACACATCGTCTAATTCAATTTGGGACAGTAAATGAACAATACAAAGCATTAAATATGTGGGATTAAAGAACAAGTTCAATCGTATAATTTCTTTTGGATTAGAAATTGAACAAGCAATTCACTAAATTTTGTGGTTAATTGAACAAAGCAAGCTTTCCTTTTCAAGCATCCTATTTTCTTTAAAATAGGAACAAATAAATCAAGCTCAACATAGCTTGAAGGAATGAACTTTGCTTTAAGTTTTTTGGGAGAAAATGGTTTAGATTAGGAGAGTATGTTCTTCTTCTTTGGAAGAATCAGAAATCCAGACATCCAAAGCTTGCCAATCCTGGTTACATACATTTAAACAGTAGAGGGCCTACCGGTTGAGGAAAAAATATCCTGGGAATGACCCAAATGAGGACAGGTTTTACGCCAACCCTTCCAACTCACTATAAATAGTTGCTTCCTTGTAGGCTAAAGCCTCAGAAGATAGAACTGGTTTTATTCTTGAAATTACAACATCATTCCTTGAACATATCTGGGTATATGTAGAGCAGAGCCGCTTGAATCTTTCTTGTGAGACTACATATATTCAAGTACTCATAGGGCTATACGCCTAAATTTTGCCTTGTACAATTCTATAAGGGACAATTTTGAACAGATTGCCCAATAATCTACAACAACTTCAACTGAAAGAATTCCTGATTCATCCCAGAAAGGGTGATAATCTTTGTGCAAGGCAAAAAGTAATTACCCTAAGACACTTGTCATATTGTGCTCTCACTTGTGTTTGGAGTCGGCCAATATAACATCATGACTGGAGCCATTGTGTGCTTGGTGATGGCTGTATTCTAATTAGCATTTGAGTGTGTACCTGAGTCAATGAGCAAAGATTTTCATCCTCCACCCAGAAATTAGGAAAAGATGAGTGTCTGTTTCACCCTTTTAACAATGCAAAATTGTTTGACATGTTCAAAAGATCATTAAAAAGATAAGCTCCTCAAAACAATAAAAAAATCTCATACCCTAGAGTACAAGTGTTATTCACACATTACGACACCTCTTAATGCAATCTAAAAATAAACAACTTCACGCACTTCAAAAATGAACTTTTCATAACTGACCAAAACTGACAAAGACATCATAAGATCACATCTTGTATTTCCCAAGTCGCATGCAGTGTTTAGGATCGCATTTGGTATTTAGGATCACATTTGGTTAGCAAGAAGTAGCATCCAGATTCTAGGATCGCATCTGGTACCATCAGAGGGTTGCATCTGGGAGCTCGCATTCAGGATAGTAGGTGCTTGTAGGATTTTTTCTCAGAAAGTCTCAGTTGATTAGGATACCCTTTTTGCTCTTTAGCTGGTTCCTGTTGTCTCTTCTGGTCTCCTTGATGTATTTTCAAAACACTTTTGAAACGTCCACCTTGCATGCTTAGTCAGTCTTTCATGATCAGTTTAATACGTGTGGTCTACCCATTTCCTATCAACAACTTGGTTCCCAGCTCACTATCAGGGCATTCTAACCCTCTGATGCTGGAATCATTTACATCCACCAACAACAAATAGTTACTTTTACCTAGACACACCCACTTGAATGATCTGAAATCCTTACTTGCACTATTGGGAAATGTTAACAAAGTTGAGAAATAAAATTCATGGTTAACACAAGATGCAACTACTACACAACTAAAAGATCAAAAGTGCCTCATAAAACACCACACTTTCAGGGAGAAACATCTCGCAGTTCCCTTCTTGATCTAGATTCTCCTCAAATGGATAGCAACACTAACGAATAGAGTAAGGATTTTGAGGGTTATAATGATGGCAAACACAAAAAATCTGAAGGCACGGAAGAGGAAGAAAGACCCAAGTTTGAACATAATCTATTTGGATTAGACAGTGAAGAGGAGATCCCTGAAGAAGAATACGAAAAACTCAAACAAAGTAAATGGATCCACAAGCTATTAGAACGGATAATTAGTGACGATAAAGAAAAATACTTCCTCCATCTAGCATCCATAGGTGTCAAATTACCCAAGGATTATAATGTATAAAATCTCAAGGAAAAGGAGGTACCAAACCCGATATCTATTCTCACCAAACAACTCAATCTAATGCAAATGGAGCTCACAAATCTCAAACAGGAGAAAGAGAAACCTAAAACACAATACTCTTTGGACACCATTTGTCCATTTTCTTTTGACAAAAGTATCACTATGGTCCCATTTCCTCCCAACGTGGCAAGGCCAAAGTATGACAAGTACACGGGAGAAAGTGACCGCCACAATCATGTACGAGAATTTTGCACTCTAAGCATCGAGTATATGCACAAACCTACATACCTCATGTGACTGTTTCTAGGGAGTCTAGGAGGTAATGCCATGGAGTGGTTCTCAAAATTGAACCCTAAGGTCAAAACATTTGAGGAGTTAATCCAACGATTCATTCAACATTACTCCTACAACATCCAACATGATGTAACTATGATGGACCTATGTAACACCAAACAACAAACTGGAGAATCATTCACACACTTCCTACAAAGATGGAGGAATATTTTTGCACGATATTCAAGGGTCATTCTTGCAATGGAGAAGATGGAAATCTTCATTAATAATCTAGTGCCTGAATTAAGCTATTCTCTACAAATGCAAGACTCTCCTAACTTCGATCGAATGATTACAAATTCCCTCCATATTGAGGAAGTCATGGTTAAAAGGGGAGAGATCACCTTTCAAAATGAAAACAAAACCAACAACTCCAACTCCAAGCCTAAATGGTGGAAACAAAACAAGAATGTTGTTAATGATAGAGTGGTTGATGCCTCTATCATTAATCCTAAACCCGAGGCATTCAATCTAACTAATGGCATGCAAGAAAGAAAAGATGCTAAGGTAACACCTCCCATTCCCAAAGCAAACAATGATAATAAAAAGGAATGAACATGGAATTCAAAACCCCAAAGAACATTCACTCCTTTGGGGGAGAATCTTGAGACCATTTTAAAAACATTGGTGGATAACAAAGTTCTTACAATTCCTAATTCTAAACCATGGGAACCAATGGTCAAACCCAGGTGGTGGGATGATAGATCCTATTGTGTCTTCCACAAAAATAAGGGCCACAAGGCTAATAATTGTCTCAAACTTAAACATGTCATCCAAGACCTCATCGAAGGAGGAAAGATCAAAATAGACAAACATACTACCAATGAAGATCATACAACATTAAACAAACCCTTTCCTAATTATAATCAAGGAGAAACATCCAGAGGGAAAGGTAATGATGTAAACTACACCTATTCTAAAAATGACAATGTGATTAATATGCTTAACATTAAAACTAAATTCATCAATGTGATCATAATTAAAGGGGTCTCATCTCACTCAAATACTGTAACACAGAGCCAAGTACAGGTTACAATCAAAGGAGCTCCAAAACTAACATCAACGTCAACATCCAAGGTTCCTATTATCACTATTCCTAAACCAGCAGCAAGACACATGGTCACTATCCCCAAATAAAAATATGACTTGGTAGACCAATTGCAATGAACCTCTGCCAAAATTTCTATTTTTGAGTTGCTCAAGATATCCACGATACATAGGGAAATCCTAGAACAAGCCCTACACACTGCTAATGTTCCAAAAGATATTGATATAGACAAATTTCAAGCAATGGTTAATCATATCTCAGCACCACATTACCTCTCCTTTTCTGAAGAGGATGACAAGTCATTGACCCATCCACACAATCAACCCCTACATATCGAAGTCCTTATTCATAAATCCCATGTTAGACGCGTGTTGATAGATGGAGGCACAAGACTGAATATCTATACACTGGATCTAATCAAGAGACTAGGTCTCTCAGAATAAATGATTGACACTAGAAACGAGATAACCATCAAAGCTTATGATGAGGAAGAAAGATCCTCTAGAGGTCTTATTTCTCTACCTATTAGAGTCAGAACAATTGAGAGGAATGTCATATGTCAAGTTCTGGATTTACCATTAGCCTACAATATTCTACTAGGTAGACCATGGATTCATGAGATGCAAGCTGTACCGTCCATGTATCACCAATGCATAAAATTCTCACATAATGGGGTAGAAGTGATGATTCCTACAGATGCTAACTACCCATGCAACAATATCAAAGTAGGTAGCATGATCCCACACAACAAAGAAGCTATGGATATAGATCCTCCTAAAAATACCAAGGACATGGTTATGAAGAGTTTTAGCAAGACCTTGAAACTTGAAGAAACAGGTATAGGAGAGTACAAGTTGGACCTGACTCCCTCACTGACAAAACTTCTAATGTCACCGAGATCCTATGGAAAAACTTCATCGACATTCACACCTCTAGCATTCAAAGAGCCAGAAGTACACAAGGCAACTGGCATGATAAAGGCATCCACATCTTCTTTAGATAACACAAAAGAAAATGCAGTCTTGGATTGGATTTAAAAGGGAGAACCGGTGGAATCTGAGGTCAAACATGTGAAAATATCCCCAGAACAATATGGAAAGGGATATGATTTCCTCACACAGATGGAATACAAAGGAAAAGGACCTCTGAATGACATAGGACAAGGGATCAGTGAACCTATACCCATGGAGTTTTGCAACACCAGAGATAAAATAGGATTGGGTTTTAATACTAAAATTGATAAAACTACTTCCAAAGAGAGTCCACCTTCTGAAACGGGAAATGATAAAATAAATGAGATAGTACTAGAACCATGGCATTATGAGAGATTATTACATGTTGGTACTGAGAATCCTGAATATCAAGGAGAATGCTACATACCCAGCTTTGAGGTACCATGAGATCTTCACACTCCATTGCTAGCACAACCTCCCATTCAAGAGGTAGGAGACACCATAGCAACAATTACTCAAGAGATACCCCGACCACGGAATTTACATCCCAACTGGGGGAAATTGGTCACAATTTCACATGTCCTCAATCTACCCCACTTTGATCTACAAGAAGCTATTCGAGTACATCAGATAACCATTGTTGAATACTTAAATAGATCTAATGATGATGCTACGAACTCTCATGACTATGAATGGGATCGACTATCTATCACCTTTGAAGATATTGGAATAGATACAATTCACATGTTTGCAGCTCCCTCATCTCCTAGCAAATGATCTGACTCTCCTCTCAATGATACTGATCCTCTTGAAGCAGAAGAAGAGTTCCTTCCCCTGATCATTGATGAAGACACATGTGAATACGTAAGTCTGGAAGAATTTCATAGGCCACAAGCAAGAAACCTTCATTTATAGAGAGATGATGATGAGATCTCTACTGATGAGTCGCTAGAGTTCAATCCACATATGACTGACAATGACCCTTTTAACGATGATCTTACTCTTATTGATGTAAATATCAAAGAAATTAACTTACCAGACAACGTCATGTCGGTTAATGGTCTTGATGCTAACACGATGCTGTCCTTCTCAGAATCTGACTCACTAACATTGATACATCCTGACCTAATTGATTGGACTGAAACAAATCCTACTCCTATCCTAGACTTTTCCAATGACCACTCCCTAGATTGTTATCTCAATGCTTGTGAACCTTATCCTTCTTCCACTAATGCAAGGAGCAAGAACATGTCACAGGAGGATATCAAGTTTCTTAGTCACAAACTGAAAAATAAAAATAAAAAGTGGACTGATGGTGAAAACCACTCTGTGGCAGTATCAGATCCCAAAATAGTAAAGAAAAAAGACATCCAATGGTGAAAACCTCTCAAAGGTGCCAAAGGATGAGACTCTTGATATCCTCCCTGAATACTTTCAGGAAAGATCTTCGTTATTGATTGAACCAACACAACCAGTAAACTTGGGCACCATTGAAAATCCTCAAATAGTTCATTTGGCACAATCTTTATCAGAAGAAGAGAAGGTACAATTCACAGAGTTTCTAAAGGAGAAGAAGATCAACTTTGCATGGTCTTATACGGATATGCCAGGGCTAGATCCTAACCTCATCATGCACCACTTACCTATAGCTCCCGGGATCAAGCCCGTGAAACAAAAACTTAGAAAAATGCATCCTCATGTTGCATTATTGGTAAAAGCAGAACTAGAAAAGTTGTTAAAAGATGGATTTATTCAAGTCATTGCCTATGTAGGGTGGATGTCCAATGTGGTCCCCATTTCTAAATCTGATAAATCTATTAGGATCTGTATGGACTTCAGGGACCTAAACAAAGCATGTTCAAAGGATGAATTCCCTCTACCAAACATTACATGATCATAGATCTTACAGCTAGCTTTCAGATGTATTCATTAATGGACAGATTCTCAGGCTATAATCAAATCAAGATTGCCCCTGAGGATCAAGAGAAAACTGCATTCACATGCGCATGGGGCACCTTTTGCTAGAATGTCATGCCTTTCAGGTTAAAGAATGCCGGTGCAACATATCAAAGAGCTATAACCACAATATTCCATGACATGATGCACAAGAACATGGAGGACTATGTCGATGACACATTGGCTAAATCTAAGGAGAGAGGTACTCACATTGCTAACCTAAGAAAGATATTGGATCAAATGGAACAATTCCAACTCAGACTCAACCCGAAGAAATGTGCCTTTGGGGTCCAATTAGAGAAGCTCCTAGGATTCATTGTATCAACAAAGGGAATCGAGGTAGATCCTGCAAAGGTAAAAGATATTCTAGAGATGGCTCCTCTATGTAACATCAGTTAAATGAGGACGCTACAAGGGAGAATTCAGTCTATCAGGAGATTCATGTACCAACTTTCTGATAGGGCACAACCCTTTACTAAACTACTACATAAAGGGGTTACCTTCAAATGGGATGAACACTGTGAAGCAAACTTTAGAGAATTGAAGGGGTACCTGGCTGCTCCACCTATCCTTATGACACATATTCATGGAAAACCCTTACTCCTATATATTTCAGCTACAACTACATCCCTAGGAGTATTACTAGCGCAATAAGATGAAACAAAGAAAGAATGAGCTATTTACTACATTAGTAGAACACTAGTCACTTATGATCTCAATTACAACATTATTGAAAAAGAATGCTTACCAGTTGTCTTCACATCACAAACATTGAGACACTACATGCTCTCTCATATAGTAAATCTCATTGCTAAGATCAATCCTCTAAAGTATCTTTTGAGTAGAACAACATTAATAGGACGTTTGGCAAAATGGGTCCTAATTCTCAATGAGTTTGACATTGAGTATGTGGAATAGAGAGCTATCAAAGGATAGGTACTTGCAGATCAATTGGATGATTCACCACTCCAGGCTGATGAACCTTTACTAATTGAATTCCTTGATGAAACAATCATGCATCTCACTGAACATCCATGGAAGATGTACTTTGACGATTTATTCAATCAACAAGGATCTGGAGCAGGGGTCCTCTTCATAACTCCACAAGGATACAAAATTCCCAAATCTTACAAATTGTTGCTTCCATGCACCAACAATATCTCAGAATATGAAGCATTGGTCAATGGCCTAAAGCTAGCCATGAAATGGAAGATCATTTAATTACACGTGTATGGTGACTCCCAGCTAATTATCAATCAAGTCAATGGGGAGTATCAAACAAAAGATGAAAATTTGATGCCCTACAAACAACTAGTTGATGATCTGAAGAAGTACTTTGTCTTTGTCACCTTCTAACAGATACCAATAACCGAGAACAAAGCTGCATATGCTATGGCTACCTTTGCATCCATGTTACAACTGGAGGAACATCAATTCCACTATGACTTCTTGGTAGAAGAAATATCATATCCTACCTTTGCTAACCCTGAATACCAGATAATATGTACCTTGAATACCCCAGATCAATCTCGGTATGCCAGTATCATTTCTTACCTTTCTGACCAAACCATTCCCGCCAATCTATCCAGAAATGAGAAAAGATCCCTGATTAGGACAACATCGCTTTACGTCCTCATAACTATCAACCTATATCGATGCGGTCTTGACGATACACTTCTTCGATGTTTAGGACTTGAAGAGTTCGATCTAGCATTAAAAGATGTCCACGAAGGTGTATGTGGATCACACTCAAACAACTTTTCATTAGCTAAAAAACTGCTCAGAGTAGGTTATTACTGGTCTACCATGGAGAAAGATGCAATTCAATTTTCAAAAGCATGTCTTAAATGCCAGACACATGGAAACCTTATCCATGCTCCTGCCAGAGAACTTATACCTTTCATAACACATTAGCCATTTAAGCAATGGGCCTTTGACTTGGTTGGACAAATATATCCCAACTCCTCAAATGGACACAAGTTTATCATTACGACCACTGAGTATTTCATGAAGTGGGTCGAAGCTATGCCGCTAATCAAAGCCCCTGGCAAACAGGTGGCTATGTTCATTCTGAACTACATTATTTGTAGATATGGGATACCCTCTTCAATTGTAACAGACAATGGGGGCCAATTTATAAATCAAGACATTGATGACCTTTGTGAACAGTTCCACATTACTCAACATTGTTCCTCAATCTATTACCCTCAAGGTAACAGATAGGCTGAGGCATCAAACAAGAATATTCTCAAGATCCTACACTGAACTGTGAGCAAGTCTGGCATCTACAACTAAATCTGGCACTATGGGCCTATAGAACAAGCATCCGAACACCAACTAGAGCCATGCCATTTGCTCTTGTCTATGGTGCTGGGGTAGTATTACCTATTGAGGTTGAAATCCTATCTTTGCAGATATCTTTACAGGGACTAGTTACTGATGAGCAGTACCACATAGATAGGGTGAATTCTTTAGACCTACTAGACGAGTGCAGACAACATGCGTTTGATCACCTCAAAGTATATCAAGCACGTATGTCCAAAGGTTACAACAAAAAGGTAAAGCCACACAAATTTGAAGTAGGAGATCTCGTCCTCAAGGAGAATCCTAAAAACCAGCCTAACAAGGAGCAGAAAGGAAAGTTTGAACTTAATGGGATAGGACCTTATGTTATCACTACTAATTTTGGGACTGGAGCTTATCAGTTAGCTACACCTGAGGGAGATGTTCTTCTAGATCCTATCAACACTCTACATTTGAAGCGGTTCTATGCTTAATGTTCAGCTAGCAGAGCCTGTACAACAAATAGTTCTTGCAAAATACCAAAAACATTCAGAAAATTGATCCTAAAGAAATCCAAAAATATTAGAAAAGGTCCTTCAAAAGGGGTATCCTTGGTGAAAACCTGGTAAACAGGCGCATTGATACTACAAAAACATTCAAAAAAGAAAAAATAGCAAAAAAAAATTGAAAAAGGAAAAAGTGCCTTGATGAGAACCTCATAAAATAGGCATCTTGGTAGAAAAAAGAAAGAAAATAATCTTTCCAAGTGGTGAAAACCTGGCAATCAGGCGTTACTTGTGTTTTATGCTCCATCTATCAATGCACTACTGACACAACACCTTCATAATTTTGCCTGTGCTCATACGCTGACTTCATCTTCCTAAATGACTATCTTTTCCTCGCTTGGGATTTGTCTATCTTTACGTCTTATGAATAAGTAATTCTGCACTGGGGGCATCTTTTCTGGCATAGTTAGTTATAGTTGCTAGGTTTCTCTAGGATGGTTTGCCTCACAAATGCAATGTTTCTTCATACACACAAAACAATGTCACTTTTTCAAAACAAGGGTGTCTTTTCAAAACATTAGACATGACATTTACATTAACAGAGGTCCTACAATGCTATATTGGTTTGTAAACAAGAATGGATTATCCTACCAATGCACATACATGGAACACCATATTGCTTGTATTACAATTTTCTGATTGATGAATCTTTACTGTGTTTGACATATGAATGAACAAGTACTATCTTCAAAACACACAATTTGCTTTTAGTTTGATTATGATTCTTTAGAATGTCCTGATGATGTTTTCAACTAGGGGAATCTAAGTAATTATAAATTTTATTTGATTTATTCTCAATTGATAATTTATTATGTCTTCTTAGTTGCTCAATGACGTCTGTGCAAAGACAAAGAGTCATAAGGATAGGGGGCATAATATTTTCTTGATTTGCTGCGTATGGTGATTGTTCCAAATAATCCTATAAATTTCACCTAACTTGGATGTTTATGGTAGGAGCTGCTACTATGGGTAGATAGCCGCATATATCTCGATCTTCGTTATGTGTAAACTACAGTGAGGTTGAAACAATTTCCTTGTCTGTTTTCTGATCCATATTCTCACTAAGGTATACGAATCATAATGTACCCAAAGATATGAATTTTCAAGGTCATTGCGGGTCCAATAGCTTGCCTTAATCAGAATCTAGTATATTAAAAGGAAGGTGACTATTCTGATATCCTGGCTTCTATGCCTTGATGCCTAAGTCTATTTCTGACATTCCAACAAAACATAGTATTCATATTATCATAATATCAGTGGGTATTAGTGATGCTTGTACTATCAGATGGTCCATTCCAAAAAGCACCCAATGATGATAAAAATGTTGCAAATATCTGCTAATCAGTGACAAGTCCTAAGAGTCTTCATATAGTTGCATTTAGAGATTGCATGGTGCATTTATAAAAGACATAACAACATAAGGAATTTCGTGCTCAAAAATGATTTCTATCTTCTTCTAAATCAAGTTAATTACTCATTAATATTACTAATATCAAATATTGTTGCACATCCATAGCATACATTTTGCATTCATTGAAAAGAAGAAATCAGAAAATACAAAAATAAAGCATCCATGTATTGCATTTTTAATTTTTCATCCTAAGTGCATCCATACATCTATTTTTGCATAACTAGAAAATCAAAAGAAACATACATTTGCATTTTCACATAAGTATCATTTAAAACATATTTATATCAGTAAGGACTCATCACATCCAATCATAAAATGATGTTATCATCTACAAACTAACTCATCAAGAGGCCAAGATATCATCACATGTGCAAAGATACATTTACCACATTTATGAAAGCAAAAAGAACTCATGAAACATGTCAGAATCAAGAAGCTACATCAGATATATATCATCATAACATGGTACAGATCAAATATAAAGAGTATAAAGAGTATCAGTGAATTAGTGAGAATAAAGAGTATTAATGTATCAGTGCGCCAACATGAATCCGATATACATGCATGAATGTCATCTACAAAAATGGATCTCAGAAGGATCTAGATATACAAAAGAGGGGATCTCAGCAGGATCCATCTATACAAATATGATCTAAAAAATATACATGTCGTAAAGATGATACAAGAAAATCAACTCTGTCCTGCCCCCTCTCCCTGGTCAAGAGGAGGAGGAGGAGGTGGTGCAAAAGGAGCTATTGGAGGAGGCATGGCCCCCTCTGACTACTGAGCCATTTGAGAGAATGAAGGTGCTCTCTGCCCCTCTGGAACTATTGCATGATATAGGGCGTAATAATATGTAGCCCTCTGTCCCTGATGGACTGCTGTTCAGGCCTATGTATCTCTCTCTGCTCTCAGCCGCTCAAGCTATAGATCCCTATCCACCAGTAAATCATCGACAGTAGTGACTCTGGCCTCCAAAGCAATGATCCTGGCTTGGAGCTTCTCTCTCTCCTACTCGCATCTCAACAGTGGATCTCCATCTCTGCCGACATCCTAATCCTATGACCCTTGCCGCCTCTGCCACTGCTGCTCTCCTGTAAGCAATGGGCTAGTATCTCTCTGAGGGCCACAAATCTAAATCTCTACCATCTTCCCTACCACCATCATGGCCTCCACGCCTGCCAGGAGCCCTGTCTCTCTGTGCGCCTCCTGTGCCTCTGACTGGTCGATCATCTAGATCATAGTCTAGTGGCTCCTCTATGCGTGGGATAACCTCCTCTGGAATAGTGAATCAAGGAAAGGGGTACTGGAGCCTCTCAACAGTGTAACCATCTGATACAATTGCATCCTCTACATCTAGCTGGAGATCCCAGTCTATAACAACCATGTCCTGGATCTCCTAGTGTGCAGTCTCATAGGTCAACTGTGCCCCCCATAAAGGTGTCTCATCTCTGGTACGAGCATATACTGCAATATCCTCTATACGGCCCTGCCGCTGACCATACTGCCTCAATACTTTGGTGATGATGAACCGCTCTATCACGTATCTAGTCTGGCCCATGAGATATTAGCTCTGGCACAAAGAAGGCACCTACCGAGCATCAAAGGTCCACGCCTCACAATCTAGATATTGTCATCAAATGACCTCTATCATGTCATCAAATAATCAGCGCCAGTACTTAATCTTTCCCAGATGGGGCTGCTACAAAAGGCATGCATACATATATACATAGGGCTACTCAGGTGCCCTCTACCTATCCACAATCGGTCGTGTAACAAGGATGTGCTCCCAGGCCCAGATCTGAAGAACAAGTATACCCACAGTCATACTGCGGGTATAATGGTAAACAATCTCATGTAGCTCTTGATACATGTGAGCTAAGATACAACTCCCCCAAGAAAATCACTGATGGTGGGTCACCGTCTGCTCGATCATATCTACCCAGCCGACCATAAATCTGTGCTGGCCCATATCTGGCATAAAGATGCCTCCTACCAAACTTGCTAAATAAATAGATAATCGATCATAATGATCGACCATGTAGTCCCATGATAGATATCTCCAGTCTATGGTGTCATCCTAGAAATATCTCCGTGCAGCACCAATCACCATGGCCACCATCGACTCAAATTGTACCTCATGACCGACCATCAATATACGAAGTATCCTCCAGACATCCTCTAGAGTCACTGTGATCTCTCTAGTATGTAAATGGAAGGTGTTGTACTCTGAGTGCCATCTCTCGGCAAGAGCAGTCAACAACCCATGGTTTACCCCAATCTTGGGTAAATCCATCAACGAGCGCAATCTACATCGGATCACAATCGTCTGATCATCATCTGACAAACATCCTGACAATGCAAGAACACATGCAGGGTAAGTGTCGCAAAATGCGACTACCTCAAACTGGGCCTATTTTGGATAAAAATGGATATACATCAGTATCCTATCTACATTATAGGGGCAGATTCCTAATCAACTAAGTCATTTTAAGTTCACAGGATGCAAACAAATCAAACATGTTAAAATTCTATGTTTTCTACCAGATGCGATCCTGGAAATACAGGATGCAACTACGTTTACCGAATGTGATCCCCGACATACAGGATGCGATCCTAAATGCGGGGTGCGATCCTCAGCAAATGGGATGCAACCCACTGATGGGTTTCCTATTTAAACATGCCAAAAACATTGAAACTAGATGCGATTTGGGAAATCCTGGATGCGACACAAAAATTTAGAAAAACTAGATGCGATCTGGAAAAAACTAGATGCGACGTGGGATTCGCAAGATGCGATTCGAAATCCTGGATGCGATCCTATATTGAAAGGGCTCTAAAAGCCATAAAAATGCATGAATTTGAAAATTGCAAAATTCACAGGGTAGTTTATTGAGCACTTACCAGCGGTGGGTAGTCAGCTGGACGCTGATGTCGATGGCTCATCTCAAAATGGTGCTTCCTCACAGGGACTACCATCTTCTCTGCAGAGCTCTCTGAATTTCTATGGAGGAAAGTGAAAATGAATAGTGAAATGACAATTTTGGAGGCTTATATGGGTCTTTTGAGACATTTAGAAGTTCTGAAACTCTTCTCGGATAACAACTTCATTTCTGTTCTCTTTCAGATCAATCAGGAACCAAATCAAAGGTGCCTAGGCTATTTTCAGCAGCACCGTACCACTTTTGCGACAGTTTCAAAAATTACAAATTTGCTTCATTTGTTTTAAACATCGGTCAATACAACACATTTTTACCATACATCTTGGTCTAACATCATTTTATCAGTCTTATCACTCATATTTTCACGTAATTAACTTGGTATTGGTGTGTTTATTTTTTTTAAACACACCTTCTTCTCTTCCTACCCACTTCCTGCAAGTGATGTGTTCTTTCAAACTAAGGGATTTTATTCTTTTCCTTTGATTTTGTTCCTGAGGGGGCATGAGCACACTATCATCAATTAAATTTTTGCTTAAAACAACATCAAAATGACTTTGTTATCAAACTAGGGGCATAACAGTTTCCTTGACTAAAGTTGGAACTATGGAATAGAAAGCTTTGGTTCTCATGAGTTGGATATCTTATGTTTCCTCATTTTAAAAGATTTTTAGTAAAGCTCCTGGCAGCTTCATACTAGCTTTTCAGATGACAACCAAGTTCAGAATTGATATATTTAAAATCTTTATTGAATTTTGGACGACAACCAAGTCCAAAATAAATTTTATTAGTTTTGTTCGATTAAGTGTGAAACTGATCTCATCAACATTTCATTCGACAACCAAGAACAGAAATCTCAATCTATCTGAAGTCAAAATCAAAAACTTTCTTTGAATCAATGCGCTGCTCGCACATCAATTCAAAGAGGGGCAAATGCAACCACCTGAATTTGGTTTGTTACAACTATGGACCCTATTTTCCCTAAGTGTGATCATACCCTCGATTATGTCTAAACGACCCTGTTACTGCTTGGCATAATTCTTCAAATCAATTTAATATCCTAGGTGATTTTTATCACTAATTTATATTAACTATTATAGCCATATAATTTAAATCAATTCAAACCATTTAAATCATATCAAAATCAAACATGGCTATAGTATTTAATTATAAAGGAATTAAATAAATCCCTAAATCAATTACTCACTTGTAAAATAACCCATTCCTCTAGCCTATTTAATTTAATTAAAATGGCTATAGTCCCCTAATTATTAAAAAGTAATTAAATTGTTTAAATAATTAAATTCCTATATTTTTGAATGAATTAAATAAGTTTAATTCATTTAATTAATATTCTCCTAAACCCCAACCTAACCTATCTCAACCACTTCTACCTTGGGTTCTAACCCTTCTCAACCCATTCACCCTTGCTAATCT
>MU224239.1:1406996-1426964 GCA_018584345.1 Thuja plicata
TGAAACATATGGTATCCTTATATTTGTCAACTATCTTCTCAGATAGTCTGAACCTATTCTGCATTTTGATCCTGAATGTCTTAATATCCATATCCATGGCATCCCTTGCACTGCTCTCTAAAGTGGCCTTAAGAGAAATTTGAGACATTTTGGGTTTGCTCCTATCTAGGTAAAGATTTGCAACCTTTCCAACTATATGGAAATACAAGTAGATGATCAGAGATCCAAACTTAAATGTTTTTCTCCTGTCATGCTTGATGATTTGAATGTTGTCAATCAATTGACCGCACAAGATCTCACATAGGTTGTATTGAGTGTTGTCCTTCACCATTCTGATAGCTGCAAGGACTGTTGCTACAGAGACACTGTTCAACCTGCTTGCTTGCTGAAACTTATACCCAAGTATCATTGTTAAAAGTTTTAGGTCATCTTCTTTGATAGGGTCAAATGTCATTCCGCACTTGTCACTTCTAGATAGGCAAACTTGTTCAATCTGTTTCTTGACATCCTTACCAGTAGGAAAAACTGGTCCAGTTTTGGGAAGTTTGATTAATTCATGGATTAGGTCTATAGTGATGTGCACAGGGACCTCACCAATCCAATAAAGATCATCATGTATTCTGCTTAACAAAATCTTCACCCATTCTGGCTCATCAAACTCATGCGCATTCGAGTATTCAAAAATAGGGTTATCTATCAAGTGCATGAACTCATCCTTGAATGTGTAATCAGGTTTCATCATTGATCCCATATGAGTGGCTATGCTGACATCTCCTAATGTTTCCTTCTTACAGTAAATATACGCATGGATATCTTCCATGTGAACAACACCTAGTGGGGTTTTGGAGAAAGCCCCTTCCACATCATCCAGTATGGATTTGAATGGATGTTTCTTGAATACAAATCTCTTCCTCTCTGTAATATCAAATACTACTGGAGTGGCCATACTTACTTGGAACTTGCTTAAGTAGGGTTTCACAAAATTCTGAAATGGTGCGACTACTAGGGTTCCATTTCAAACTTCTTATCCGTTCACTTAACTGCCAAATCTATTATGCTTTCATGCCTTGATGTCCAGTGCTCTCCAAATTCTGTGCTCTCGAATGCAAGTGTGAAGAAGTTCGAACACTTACTTTCTTTTATACATTAATCTACCGCATTTAATGTTTGCAACTGTATGCAAATTACTCAGAGATTTTGTAACTTTTATCCCGATGCATTTGAGACAATGCGTGTATGCAAACTACAACATTATGTGCTTATAACCATGAATCCATAGGCACATACTCAGAGGTGAGTATACCAACTGCGCAGGGGTCTTGAGCTAGATTAGCTCCCCCTAAGACCAAGAAGGTCTATTCAAGAAAAATTAGAGGGTGCATCCACTGTGGATGCATCAACTACTTTGTCAACATTATTGTCCTTCTTTACTTCAACTCAAATTTTGCTTGAATCTTCATTTGCTTGAAAAAACTTGACTTCTCCTTTTTCTTCAAATAGTGATTTCTTAGGATCCTCTTGCTTTTGAGTTTTGGATCTACAAAACTTTGAGATGTGTCTAGCCTTTCCACATGTGTGAAAAATGATAGGATGTATGATGCTCTTGTTCATCATGCTTCATTGCTTTGATGTGTGTCCATTGTAGTTACATATCTGACATGTAGTGTTCTGCAAATTCCTTTGAGGTTGATTTCTTTGATTGTTTTGATTCATTCTTCTTTGATTATGCTATGACTGGTTTCTTTGATTTGTTCTGTAATGTATAGCCCTGTGACCAAAATTATTACATGAGAAACAATAACCATTGAAAGGTCTTACCTCTTTGCAATCTCTTCCCAAATGACCATGTTTGTTACATGTATAACAAGTTCTGTTAACTTGCTTGATTTCCCTTTTAGGTAGATCTGCTTTAATCTCTTCAACATTTTCAAATTTCCTTGCTTCTAAAGATGCTTCATGAGGTTTCTCTCTTTCTTGTAATGAATTGACTTCAGTTTGTGTTATATTAAATCCAAGACCAGTAGTGTCACCTTTTTTCTTTTGTGCATTGAGCTGAGATTGAAGTGAATCAGAACTTGTGTGAAGTTTATCAATCTTATCCTTTGCTTCTGTTAATTTAGATTCCAACTTCTTTTTTATGTTTTCCAATTCCAGAACTTTCATGTTTGCTTTTAAGAGTTCATCATCTAGTTGTTTGCTTTCTTTGATCTTTTCTTCAATAACAATTCGGCTGTATGTGAGCTGTTCATCTAGATTTTCAACTTTATCTTTCAGAGACATATTCTCTTCATTGAGCTTTTTGATCATTTTCCCTAAATCACTTGTACAACAATCTTTCAAATCTTTTCTTAATTTCTTGATAAGCATTTGTGAGCCATCAAGTTTCAGTCTAAGTTCTTCATTTTCTTTTTCATATCCATCAAGATCTTCAAGGGCTACTTCAAGATTCTTTTTCAAATATTTTTCTTCTGCTGAGTCCATGATCTCCTCAAGTGGTTAAACTTATTTGCTAAGGACAGAGCTCTGATACCAATTGTTGGAAACACTGAGAGGGGGGAGGGGGGTGAATCAGTGTTTGTCTATTAATTAATTTTTAGCAACTTAAACATAAATCAAACATACATAGAATGAAGCTTAACATAAGAAATCATAACACATGATATGATTACGGGGAAACCTTGATCAGAGGAAAACCACGGTGGGAATTAGTACCAACAAATATTGTACTAGGTATAATGAACCTGTTAAAGTTCCTTTGCCCTGTTAGAAGCAGTCTTTACAATTTGAGTACAATGACCTAGCTAAAGGTCTGACCCTATTAGGAGTCTTTTAAAAAACCCTGTTAAAGGTATATGGCTCACTGCCTAGGCTCACTACCCAATATGATGAAGGCTACAACCTTCTGAAAGTTGATATACACTATATCAAAAGTAAACTGCAGTGATGACACTGTTTTCTAATCAGTTCCGTGTATGCGCGAATGCTCTTACTCTCTTAAAGAGCTATATCATATACTGAATTCATTATTCTTCTCTTCTATATCTTCCTCTTACATAATAATCGATGCTTGTAACATATCTTTACATTAAATACTTATATGTTCATATCTGAATAGGCACGACCCAAAACAAAACTCTAGTCGGCCCTAAAACAAAATATACAACGCTTCTGAACAATTCAGCTCAAGCGTGTTTACTACAATGCTAATTTCATTATTACAAACATATAACCAAAGGTGCTTAGCCATTACATTACAAAATAATTCACGCTGATCAAAATAGTAGTCGACTCCCATGCTCTATCTTTTGGACTGCTGGTCTATTGATCTGCCTGTAACTTTGCCATACTGTTGTTCCATACTATGTGTGTCTAGATGTAGCATGTACATATGTCATACAACATATATCTGAACGCGCATACGCTGAATCAATCTCTCGCATGTGCGCTGATGTGCTGATCGCTGAGTATCTCTGTCTGCCCTATTTTCCATACTTAGTCATTTTCTCTTTCATGACAGAAACTAAACATGACTTTGTTGCCATGATGACAACACAAAACAAGTCACGCATCCTCAAGAAGTCAACTTTCCAACATACTTGATGATCATGGAGACTAGCATTCTGGTTTTTCCTCTTTGAGTCTCTTGTTTTATGGTGTACTTGCATGGGCACAAACTAGGTCAATCTGAGGGCCTCCATTACAAACCCTTGCACTCCATAAATAGAGAGCTATGAGTCTCCATTCGAGACCTCATTCTTGAGCAATCTTGGATATAATGATTCATAGAAGTGTGACACATTTTTAGCACACATCTAATTTATGTTGCATGCCCTCTAGGTTATAAAAGGTCAAACTGCCCAAAGCATAGTAAGCATCTCATTACTCTCATACCTAATGTTAGAGTGCACATTTTCTTCCCTATTATCTTATCCATAACTCCAAACATGTCATATGCTATTTCTAAAATGTTTTGCCATTTTTGACATATGAGTACCCTCAAATATAACAAATAGATCACTATCTAGACATGCTAAATGGCCCTAAATTATATCCTAAACTATTCTAAAATCATCCTAAACTATTATAGCACTATAATAAGGTCTTTTATCCTTCTAATATGTTGATAACTTGTTCAAAAGGACTGTAGACTTGAGAGAAGGAGGATGGCGATTGTAGAGATGCTGAAATTTTGACCTGCTGAAATGATGATGTCAACGAAGAATGAAATCGAGCAAAAATTGCAAAAATAGGAAAGACCCATTTCAGAAAATATAGTTTTGAAGCTCCAACTAAACTACCAGGTATGTACAAGGTGTTTGGGCTGTCTTCCAAGCCAAAATCCAAAAGATAGGTAGTTATTGACCAATTAGTCGATTAGTTTTTTTATAAAGAGTTTTTTTAATTTTAATAAAGAGTGGTGTCTTTTCACCCCAAACGGGTATGAAAACCATTCAACCACAAATATATGTGTTGTAAAATGTAAAGATAAGAAGAGGCATCACATTGTAATAAATTTTTCATCAATTAATAAAAGACATTTAGTATTTTTCTCTTCAATGATGCTATGGAAAATATTTTTCTTGATCGATTATTTGTGATATTCATTTCAAGAAAGTGAATGCTTTCTTAAATATTTATACCAAGGAATTATTTATTGTCATGGTATTTTGATAAACAAGATACATTTGAGAGTTTCATGTCCTTATGTTTCTTGTTTGATTGGTCTTTTCAAGCAAAAGTTAAATCCGACCAGACTTATTATTGTGGCAATTAATAATTAGATAGTATTGAAGATTAGATAGTTGACAAATCCATCCACATGGAGGATTTAAATTTTTTCTCTTAGAGTTATACATAGAATCTGGAAGATGACTATATAGCCCAAGAGAGGAGAAGGCTTTGGTCTATTATATCTAAATTTCATTTCAGAACAAAATGGTATCGCGGTAGGAGAAGTAGAAGATAAACAAAAGTAATAACTTCAAGATAATTGTAAGCAAGAATTAAAGAAGTAGCACTAGGAGAAAGATATAAGAAGGAACTAATCAGAATCCAAGAAGTACAAGTAGAAAGAAGAATAATCAGGAAAGATAGAAGTCAATAATTAATCAATCTATTTTAAGAATATATGTCATTCTGAGATAGAGACTAGAACATCAGATACAATTGTTGGAAATAATGGGAAGTATGTACTGAGGGAGGAGGGGTGAATAAGTACCTCTAAATTTTTTATTTATTTAACCTTTAACCTTATGTAACCAAATCTTTGCTTTACTGATCATATATGTTGTTCTTTCTTTATGCATGCGATATCAATTCATAATTTTAATTGTATGTAGAAATTCATAGAAACATTCATGAAAGTAATGACACATAACACAAGATATGGTAACACATAAAACCCCTGTTAGAAGGTAAAAACTACGGTGGGGATGACACCCACAAAAACTTCACTATCTCTAGATTGGAAGGGGCTGGTTAAGGCTTAGAATTTGACCACTTCTGATGATCTACCCTGTTAGGAGTATTATGTGGAGACTGCTTAAGGTCTAGTTTGTTAAGAGCTTGAGCAACACTGTTTAGTGTGCACTAGGTTCAGAGATTTAAAAAGGATTTTTAAATCCATCTTTCTTGAAAGGATTTCTTCTATTTGATACACTTGTTAGAATATGCACAAAAATACTCATTGACTTGAGTGTATACAATCTAAAATTGCTGATTACAGATCCATTAGAGATTACTTGTACAATGTATCACCTAATATGATTGATTAATACCTTTGTTTCTCGATAGCCTTGTTCTTGGTTCTTGATAACCAAATTCATCTTTTCCTGCTCCACTTCTTGAAACTCTCAGTCTGATCCATATATGTGATCCTTGGCTACTATCATCCTCACATCCATTTAAAATGAATGATTACACATCTATTTATACAATAGATTGACCTTTTTTAGTTTCATGTATTACAAGAATAACTTTATGATCAAAGGTTTACAACTTGACCTTGATCTCCTAGTTTTCATCTTTTTAATCAGTTAGACTGATTAAAAAATTTACAATTACATTGCTTGTCCCTCAAGAAATGTTTTTAATACAAATCAAAATGCTAAATATAAAACATAAGTGTTTTATCTGACGTGGAAGTCATATCCACATTTCTTGGGATATAACTAACTTTCAGTGTTTGATGCTCGGGCAACTTTGAAAGTCTATCAGTCAGGTTCCCTTGCTCTATTGAGTTTGTTTCTTGTCCGCTCTTTTAGTTTACACTGTAATCTGCTTGTCGGGTTCCTCTGTTGGTTTACTCTTGTCGGGTTCGACTGTTAACTTTTTTCAGTTTGTACTTGTAAGTTGTGTCTTTGGTTTACACTGTAGATTGTTTTGTCGAGTTTCTTTGTACTTAGCATTTTTGGGTTTACACTATTTCCTGTCTTTCGGTGTAGGTGTAACCGACGGTTCAAAACTATTTCTCTTTGCATACTAATGACAAGCTTTTGTCATCAATCTCCCCCTTTGACATTAGTATCAAAAAATGATATGTGCAAAATAATAAATTTTTTTATAGTATGTACACCATGTATATTAGTTAGTCATTTCATGATTCCCACTATGCATATGCCGGTATAGTATATATGTGTATGTATGTACACTTGTCTTTATACTATATTATTTTTCACCTTGTCTTTTCTCTTTGTGTTGTATGTATATCATTTCTCCCTGTACTATACATATCATTATCCCCCTTTTTTGATAGTAAGGGAAAAGGTGTATACCTATAACTTATCAAAAATATGAGAGTGAGAGTTTTTCATATCCTCCATCATCTTCTCCCATTTATCTTTTAGATGCTCAAGAGCCATATGTTCAAGTGTGATTCTTGTATGCATATCATAGATGTTGTCTTCTACAGACATCTCGGGGGTGGCAATTAGCTGTCTTGCTAAACTTATGTGTTTTTGTAGAAGTGTGAGGTTTGGTAATAGTTGAGCCTGTAGCTCGGTAACCTCTTCTCTGAATTGTGATTTTGCTTCCCAAATTTCTTGTCTCAACCTTTTGATCTCCATTATCTTCTCATAATGCAATTTGATTGCATTTTTATCTGTGGTTAGACCTTATGCACTTGTATTTAGATCTGAATCTAACTTTTGAATCTTGTCACTATTCTCTTTAGTGAATTTGTCCAAAGTGCATAGCTTTTGAATTAAGGAAATAACTTCAGTAATGATTGGATCTAATTCATTTTTTAGTTCTGAAAGCTTTACCTTATTCTCTGCCACTTCTTGGATGATCTTTTCTATCAATTTATATCAAAACTTATGTTCTGCTCATTCCTCAATTGCCTTTTCTGCATCTACATTTTGAGTTGTGATTACATCGGTGAGAATGAAAAGTTGATCCAGAATGGGGGCATTGTGATCAACATCAATGTCAGGAACTATTTTTTTCAATATGTTTCTTGTGGTTTCAAGCACTAGAGAGTCTTTGTGTTCTGACAAATTTCTCCATATTCTTGGAGGGATTCAAAGTCTAATGTGGTTGGATCACACTTCGGTATTTCGATGATTTCATCAAGTGTGACTTCCAAATTGCTCTTCTTGGTCTTCTTCTTCTTCTTTTGTGATGCACCTGTATGCAAAACCATAGCAAGTTTCTCTGCTTGTTCTGATGTGTTTGATGAAGTTATTGGTGGAGTAGTGCCTTTTTGTTTCTATGCTTTGGTCTCTACCTGCTGGTTGTGAGTGGATGTATGCACATCAACCTTAATATTTTGTACAAAATCTACATCGGTGAGTTTAGGAGTGGCATCTTCGGTCTTTTCTCCTTCACCGATATCTTTCTTCTCTCCATCTTTTATGTTTTGTTCTCCTCCAATGACATTCTGTTCATCAGTTGTGTCTTTCTTTTCTCCTTCCTCTGCATCCTCGGGTATGCTTGCATCGGGGTTGGGGGTCTTCTCCTTTTGTGAGATGATATTGATTGCTTGAATCAATAGTGGTATTTGGCCCGGTATGTCTACCTTTGTAGCATTAGTGGACGTGTCTTGTTCCTTGGGCTGATATGATGTAAGAGTAATATCTTCATCTGCCTTTACCTCATTGGCAGGATCAGTTGTGATATCAATGACAGTAGTATTCGGCCATGTTTCATCAGCAATATCCATATCCTTGGCTTCTTTTTCCAATTCTACTATTGTGACATCCTCTGTATCATTGATAATTATTGTTTTTGGGTTCGGGGTAGCCTGAGTATTATCATTGTGAGGCTTATCGGTGAGTGCCAATACCTTTTTGGGGCTTGTATCCTCTATGGATATGTTAAGAATTTTCCTCCATGCATCCTCACTTTCTTGATTAAGCTCAATTAATTTGTCCTGCAACACTTTGTAGGCTCTCATTTTCGCTGAGAACTTCGGTGAATATTTCTTTAATGCTTCATCAATTTCCTCAACTGTGGATTTGGGAGGCATAATTGTAATCAATGACATTTCCCTTATCTTCTCCTCGGTGTGTAAGGCATATATCCACCTTTTCGATAGTCTCTCTAGAAGTTCTTTAGGCACCAATTTATCTTCAAACTGTATTGGTACATATTTGAATTTACACATCATTGTAATGATGGCTTCTTATATCTTATTTTTATTCTTGGGATCCAATGTTAGCCATTTCCTAATCTTGATATCATTTACTATACCTGATTTAATGGTAGCCTCACATACCTCATCAATGGTGGAAGGGAACTTATTCTTAATAGGTTGTTCATATTTTTCTGTATCCTCAACATCTTCCTTGCTTAGGGTCAATTTCCTTCTCTTAGGTGTTGTAGTCTTTTTGATTTGAGGCTTTCTTTTGTAGGTCCTTACTTGACCTTTCTTGATCGGTGAAGGACTTGCTTCCTTTGTTGTTTGACTTCTGGTCCTAGATGCAGTAGTTTCCTAGGTTTCTTTGCTACTGGTGGTGGTGGTGTATTGGACTTTGTGGATTCTGAGTCACGCACCTTCTTAGCTTCATCGATAGGTGACTGACCCTCAATTTATTCTGTTTGTTCTGTTTCACCGACGGGTGTCTAATTTTCAGTTTCTTCTTTAGTTATTGATAAATTTTTCTTCAAATTCTTAACCATTTTTCCTTTCTTTCTATCAATCTTTTTCACAACTAAGCCTATTTTAATCCTTTCTTTGGCTTCCTCATAAGTTCTAAACTTAGGCTGTGATTTGTCCAATGATTCATTTATCAATGCTTCAATGACATTGGTTTCTTGATCTATGTTAACTTCATATTCGACTGGTGCCAACCATGTTGTCCTCGGTACAATTGGCTTGATGTATGTGTAATCAGTCTCTACCATAAAGAAAATGTCAGTTTTATACTTTTCTACTAATTGCTCTGGAATCCTCACTCTTTTCTGCATTCTGTCTTTGAATCTAGAGAAATATTCTTCCATGACCAAATCAAATTTATCACCTAGTGTTTTGATAAATTCATTAATCTATACAGTCAGTGGTCAGGTAGTGTCCCATTTTACATTACCTACAAATGGAAAGGATGCTTGAAAGTAGAAGAATATGCACATAATGAGTGAACCAAACTTACATGAGTTGGTCTTTTCTGTCCTGATTTTCCTCATGTTCTCATCTAACTACCTTAGTAAGATTTCTAATATATCCAGTTGGAGGCCCTTTTTGAAAATCTTGTGTGTTGTATCCACAACTCTGGATGCAATACTATTCATCCTACTAGCCTGAAAGATCTTGTAGCCTAGCACACATGCATCGAATTTTAGTTCATCATCGGTAATGGTGGATATTGTGATATTGCTATCAGGATTCAACTGTGTAGTTTTTGAGTCAAACTCATTGACCCATTTGACTTGCTGTGGAAAAATATCTCCTACTTATCAATGGTGGATATCTTAAGTCCTGTTACATCCCATACTGCTCATGTGGCCTTCTCAATGTTAGGGCGATGAGGGTGTTTGAGTGCCTTGACCTTATCAGTTATAGGATAACTGGTAACGACATGTATCACATCTCTGATGATCAGTTTTGGCTCATCCAGCCACATTTTTTGGTCATGCACTCTGCTCAGCACTAACTGAATTCATTTGGTTTTGAACTCCTTTGGGAACCATAGGGCATTTGTGAGCCCTTTCACCTCAATGTGTCTATGCTCCTCTTTTATTTTTTTGTCATCATTGCAAAGCTTTTTGTAATCTTTCTCAACTTCAAGATCTCCAATTTCTACGATCTTGTAGTGAATGTAGGATCTAACATCCTCGATCACTAGGTGGAATTTTGGAAAATGCTCCAGATTCATCGGGTTGCAACGCAACCTCAAGACATATCTTGTATTTGGGTTCCTCACATGTTGTATTCTTAATCATATTCACCTTATCTTTCTTTGCATTATTTATCTTAGAGGTTCTTGAAGAAGATGTCATCGTTTCATTAATTAGGGCTTTCCCATAAGTGAAAACTGAGTTCTTGGTTATCTTTGTTACTTACTTCAACCTCTGTAGCTGTTAGGAATTTGTTCAGAGTGCAGTGGATTGAGTTGAGGTCGCTCTGCAATCGGGTTGCTTCATGCTTAGGTTTCTCTCTTTCTCTTCGCTCAAGTCGCTGTGTGAATAATGAAACCCTTCCGTCATCTATTTTAGACTTTTGTGCCCTAAGTCATGCATTTAATGCTCAACCACTTCTCGATGTGTGATGATAGAATTTTCAGGTGATACACTAACTTCACTTTCGGTAATAATGCGATGCTTTGAGGCAGTTGTTAACTTATTACATTCATCGACGGGTTTTAGTATATAGCAAAGATGACATTGTCAACATTGCATGATGACTGACGGATCTCAGTAAGCACTTAGTAACTTAGCTTTATACGTTAACCGATGATTCTCAGTAAGTATTGACAACTTAACTCTGTATGTACACTAATGCATTTTGGTATGTATTGACCGACGAGATTATGTTCACAGAATCATAACAAGTAATACCATAGTGCATCTTTAATCATGCTAGTTTGGCATTTCATCAATGTATAATGGAACTGTTGTAAAATATAACTTGGTGTAATGCAGTTCCATACTTACTTGTTCTGCTTTAGGTTGGGGTGGTGATGTCACTAGATCCATTGGATAAGGTGTCACCAATTTCATTACTTAGTCTAGCTTCATCAGTCTTTGTAGCTTTCCTCCACATTTTGTTTCTCATCCTCCTAAAGTCTGTAATGGTATTTCCATTTGTAAATGTGCTTGTCTTTGTCATTTAGTCTCTGCAGTCTTTTCTTAGATGACCGACCCTACGACAGTGTAAGCATGCCATTTCAGGGTTGGTCTAGGTTTTAGACCTTCTTGTCCATTTACTCATGCAATTTTCAGCTATGTGACCAAATCTACCACATGTTGTGTTGTTTGCCCAAGTGTTGTAATCCCAAACATATGAGTTACCGATTCTTTTCGGTTGATAAGCATTTTCTTGATCTTTTGGCTTCCATGCTTGCCTTTTCTTTTTCCTGCATTCAGAAGATGTGTGCCCATGCATTTTGCAAGTAGGACAATATTTTCCATGTAGGTTTCCTTCTTTGGTTCTTTTTCCTTACATTTACATTCATATGCTTTATGTCCTTTCTTGTTACAGTTATAAAAATATCCTATGAATGTAAGTGTGGATTTAGGAATACCTTTGACTTTGCTCCTGTAAACATTTCATGTGTGGCCAGGCTTTCCACAGTGATTGCATGTCAGCTTTCTTGGTCTTGGATTTGTGTAGACATTCTTTGGATCAACTTAGTATGGTGATTCTCCATTCTCAGTATACCCTAGTCCTGTATTTTTGTTGACTCTTCTTTGTCCGTTAAGAAAATCATCCATTCTCTTTGTACTTTCTTCAGCTCTCTTAATCATGTCATTGTGTTGTTTCTGAATTCTTACTTCATGCTTGATTTTCTCATTTTCTTATCTTAGCTCTCCAATAGCTTCCATTTTCTCAATGAGTTCTATATTTAGTCGGTTTTCCTCTTGACTCATAAGAATAATCTGATTTGTGATCTCATGATGATGTTTTGTAAGTTTTTGTATTTCTGACTCTTTCTTTTGTAGCTTTTCAGTGATCTTCCTCTTGTCATCAATAGCTGGTGTTCTTTCTTGCTTAGCTTGTCTAGCATTGTTCATGACATAAATCACTCTTACCATCTACGTCTCTTGACCGATTTGCAGTATCTTGACTTGATCTGTTAGATGTTGATTGACTTCATTCAGACTTGTTATGATTCCTTCTGATGTATCTGATGTAGTGCTAGATGTAGATGCTGATGACTCAAAGAAATATGGTATCTCTTCTTCATGGTAGTCTTTTTCATTGTTCTGAGTTGCCATAACATTTTTTTTCATCCAGTAGCTCTCTCATTTGATGCTTGCTACTTTGTACTACTCATAAAAGATTTGTATCTCTAGTTTCTAATTCTCAATATTCTTATCAAGCTTGTACTTCTCCATTGTATGATCTTTTCTCTTAAATCTTTAAACTTTTCCAAATAAGAGATCTAGCTCTGATACCAATTGTTAAAAATAATGAGAAGTATGTACTAAGAGGGGAGGGGTGAATCAGTACCTCTAAAACTTTTAGTTATTTAACCTTTAACCTTATATAATCAAATCTTTGCTTTACCGATCATATCTATTGTTCTTTCTTTATGCATGTGATATCAATTCATAATCTTAATTGTATGTAGACATTGATAGAAACATTCATGAAAGTAATGACACATAACACAAGATATGGTAATGCAGAAAACCCCTGTTAGAAGGTGAAAATTGTGGTGGGGATGACACCCACAAAAACTTCACAGTCTGCAGATTGGAAGGGGCTGGTTAAGACTTACAATTTGATCATTTATGATGATCTACCCTGTTAGGATTATTATGTGGAGACTGGTTAAGGTCTACTCTGTTAAGATCTTTAACAACACTGTTTAGTGTGCACTCGGTTAAGATATTTACAAAGAATTGTTAAATCCACCTTTCTTGAAAGGATTTCTTCTATTTTCTACACTTGTTAGAATGCAGACAAAAATACTCATTGACCTGAGTGTATGCAATCTACAATTGTTGATTATAGATCCATTAAAGATTACTTGTACAATGTATCACCTAATGTGATTGATTAATACCTCTGTTGCTCGGTAGCCTTGTTCTTGGTTCTTGATAACCAAATTCATCTTTTCCTGCTCTGCTTCTTGAAACTCTCAGTCTGATCCATAGATGTGCTCCTTGGCTACTATCATCCACACATTTGTTTAAAACAAATGATTACACATCTATTTATACAATAGATTAAACTTTTTCAGTTTCACGTATTATAAGAATAACTCTATGATCAAAGGTTTACAACTTGACCTTGATCTCCTAGTTTGCATATTTTTAATCAGTTAGACTGATTAAAAAAATTACAATTACATTGCTTGTCCCTCAAGAAATGCTTTTAATACAAATCAAAACGCTAAATATAAAAATTAAGTGTTTTATCTGATGTGGAAGTCAGATCCACATTTCTTGGGATATAATTGACTTTCAGTTTCTGATGCTCGGGTAGCTCTGAAAGTCTATCGGTCGGGTTCCTCTCTTGTTTTCTCTTTCGGTTTACACTGTAATCTGCTTGTCAGGTTCCTCTGTCGGTTTACTCCTGTCGGGTTCCACTGTGAACTTTTTTCGGTTTGCACTTGTAAGTTGTGTCTTCAGTTTACACTATAGACTGTTTTGTCAGGTTTCTTTGTACTTAGCATTTTCGGGTTTGCACTTTCGGTTTACACTATTGTCTGTCTTTCGGTGCAGGTGTAACTGACAGTTCAAAATCATATTTCTTTGCATACTAATGGCAAGCTTATGTCATCAACAATCTGTTATAAAAAGCATCAACTTGAAGAATCAGTTGGTAAATAGGTGTACCCACCTAGGTCCTGCAGAGCTTAAAGTGTAGGGGAAGTCTAACCTTAAATTGGTTATTCCCTTTCATTGGCCAAGTCAATTGGGAAGTTTTAGTATAGAGCTTGGCATACTCTTAGAACTTTCCAATTTGTTGATTTGGGAACCAACAGATTGGCAACTCTGCTGGGGAGTTGAGTATAATATTATTTAGAATCTTTGGTGACACAAGAAGAGCACTCTACTGGAAAGAGAACCCAAAAAACTTGTATAAATTATTCCTCATATTGAGGTGGCGACTCTAATAAAAAAAGATAATATCAATAGAATATGAATGGAAATCAAAGTGACTCTATTTAAGGAGAAGACCCAGAAGAAAAAGAAGTAAATTTTGCTCTTTGAAAGAGGTGACGACTCTATTGAAAAGAACCTAATCAATAAGACAAGAAACTGTAACAAGTTAAGGCATCCAAAATGTACTGGAATACACATCCATGTATGAAATCACAAATATTTACATTACACAACCACAACCATACCCACATTCTACATGTTCAGTGAAGCCTTTCAAATTGATGCAGATGATGTAATCATGAGATTGTTTGTGAGATCATTAGTAGATAATGCAAAATAGATTTTTGGTATGTTTCCCTCAGAAAGTATATCATCATAGGGAGAATTGGAATGGTAGTTTATAAATGAATTCTATGGTATTATTGAAGACGATGCATCTACCATTTATCCCCATTTATCCCCTAGTTTGTTCGCTACAATGCCAAAATGAGTCTCAACCAAATTATAAACATATTTCATGTAGTGTGAATGCATTTCTTAGTGAATTGAAACATATGATAGAAGATATAAAATCATTAAATGCTCCAAAATCATTGCCAGTAGAAGAAGCTATGGTGGAGGAGGAACCCTTAAATACAAATATTCCAGAGGTTGCTATAATGGATAATTTTGATAGAAAGATGGTTAACCATCATGAATGTCACCCTATGGATAAGGGCACCCTAAACAATTGGGAAATAAATTATAATTATGAAACTATTTCTAATAATGAATGGTTTCAGTTTAAAAGTGAAGAATATATTGATCTTGAAGAAAAGGTGGATACATGTTCACTTAACAGTGAACACATATTTAGTTTATTTTTGCCTGAGAATCGTGATGACACCGTTGATGAAATAGGAACATATGTTAGTGACAAAGAGGATGAAGAGGAAATGGATTTTGATAGTAAAGCTAATCAAAATGGAAAATCAGTAAAAACAGAACCGGTGAATATTTTTCAAGAAGAAGATTGCAATTTCTCGAGCCATAGTGTGTTCAAAGGCAGTTCTTATGAGTTCTTAAATCCATTGTATGAAAGAGAAAAAATATGTACACTCAAATGTGATTTTCATAATTTTTTAAATCCTTTCTATGATGGAATGATAGAAGAAAGTTGCAATTTGGAAAACACTATTGAAAATACATTATATGAGGAGTCCTATTTTTCTAACGAGCACGCTAATGACAGTAAAATTTTAGATATTGATCATCAAATAGAGGAAGCATGAGTCTGAAAATAATTTTTAATTTTTTTCAAATCTTATGTATGATACGACAATAGAAGAAAATCAGATCACATCATGGCAAAGTTCCTTTAAAAATGATTTTTATATGTTCTCAAATATGTTGTATGAGAATGATAGAATATTTCTAAAAAGGATGCCATTGAGAAAATAAATTTTACCACTAATAAGGTTGATTTCCTAGAATATTGTGGTGAAGATAATTTTGTGGAACCTTCTTGGCATGCGAGAGTTAACAACGTAAATCCTCCAAAAGTAAAAGAAAAGAGCCGTGGGATAAATTTAGGGTTGCTGGGAAATTTTTCCTCTAACAGGAGGTACACGTAAAAAATAAATAAAGGGGTGAATCCTCACCTCACATAAGTCACGATGGGGATTATCGTGACTTATCCATTTGCAATTATCCATTTCATTGTTTACAAAAGTGCAAAATTCATCAAAGTGGCCTTTTTCGGATATTAGTATTTCACATTCATATAATCTTTACACCGAACTGATTGGTCCCTGCAATTATTTATACTACAAATAACCCCTATGCAAATTGTCAGTGCCCCATGAATCTGTCTGATATTTTTCTCGGGCCAAAACCAATTACATTTTTTGCAGATTTGCCAATTGCACAGTGACAAAGCTAGTGAGAGACCTACTTTAGAAATTTATATTTCTCAATGGGATAATTATCTTTTCAAACAGGTTGGAGCTTATGATTCTCTATACGAAAGTACATTTCTCTGCCAGATTGTAGATCTTCATAAACCAGTTTCATATGTTTTCAAGGCCAAAAGAAAAGCCGTTTACAGAAGTTACCAGCTGAATTTGCAGAAAATAGTAAGAGACCATTTTTGACAGAGAATATCTTGCACCTTTTGAACGAATTTCAAAGAGTTGTTTGTTGTGTTGCACTCCCTAATCAACAATCTACGAGCATATATATTTTCAGGAGTTTATGAGAAAGTTTAATTAGTTTCCTAAACCAGTTTCAGATACAATTTGTTCAATTTTAGGAAGATTTTAGAAGGTACCAAAATTTATATTATTTGATTTAAATAATAACAGAGAAGGGAAAGTATAAGTTACTATGTCTCCTATAAAGGGCATGCAATATTCCACAGAGTGATGTTTGAAGAAAGAAATCCCTTTTGAGATGCAATATATACAAATTTCAGAAAGGATTTGAATTGTCAAAATCTAAACCTCAGAGAAATTTTTTTTTTTTTTATCAATGATATAATTTATTTTTAATCGGAGGAATGAGGCTTGTGGTGGGGTCACACTTGGCAAGTGGAGATAAAGGAGGGAAATGATACAAATCATTTAAATCATTTTTTGTATTAAAAAAATCCAATTTTCGGACAGGTTACGGGCACCCTTCAAATTTAAAATCTTTTCAAATGATTACAGTTTCCCCAGTGGCGTCTACGCAGGTGAAATATAAAAAATGCAGACAAACAGTCTGACAAATGTTTTATCAATTCATGAAGTACAATGGACTTGTTGAAAATCTTGTTGAGAAGTTTAAGCAAAATACAATTGACAGATGTAAAACTGAACTCCGTAGCCTTTGGTGGTATCCTCCCTGCCTTGGTCAGTATAAAGATTTTTTTGGATAGCGTATGTATATCCTTCAAAATATGTGTGGAATGAAGTGTACAGGCTCAACATGTAGACTGTTAAACAAATGCCTTGAAGTGAAATGCCCGCACAGTATGCAGAAAAAAGTTTTGTTGAAGGGGTCTCTAGAAAGATTCAAGAAGATGATAAATCGATTCCTCAATTTTTGCAACGTCCTCCTGCCCGTGCCAATCAGGAAGCTTTTGGGACTATATATATATATATCACAACTTGAAGGATTTTATTGCGTGAAAACAAAGGGTATTGTAGACCTGTGCTTAGGTCTGTTTGTTTTGTGGAATTAAATAATGTTGGAATTGTCAAATTTCAGTATTTCACAATTTAGGAAGTTTTAAATTTGGAAAATGGTTTTTGGAATATGGATGTAACAGTTTGGTTTACCTAAAATTCATAGTGAGAAGATGCATTTTATGCGTTTGAATTCTGCAATTGGAATAAGGTTTCCCATTTAAGTGAAATTGGAATTCATTTTCCAATTCCACCTTTTTAGATGGAAGATTAAAATGCTGGTTTTGGGAGTAAATGAGAATTAACAAATCCCTATTCTATTTTCATGTTTTGAAAATAAACATAGAATATGTCAATTCCGGGATTTGACAATGACAATTCCATCCCAAATCCAACAAACAAACAAGAACAGATCGTGGACATATGTCAGAACATAATAAAAACAAGTGATAAGAGTATAACTGCTCTGGTGAATACGTTTATAGCATGAGGGAACATCGATATAACATTTTCCAGTTTCATCGATAAGTGATGAGAAGGTTCATCAAAGAAATCTTAGTGTTCGAAGGATGACAAAAAAAGATACATCAAAATTGAAGGAAATATGAGCACAAGGGAGATTCCAAATACAAAAATGAATTGGCACACAGACTGAGCTAATTAATATGGAGCTTGAGCTCTTTCTATTTACTAGACAATAAAAATGACAGTCTAAGAGATGCATAGGTCATTCAACTAGAATAAGTAGATTAAGAAAAAATATCTCCTCTTTTCATCACACAAACAAATTACTCAATAGAAAATATTCGATCCAATAATATAGAAGTCTTACTCTTACAAATAAAAATGCACTTATATAGAAAATAGAGCTATTGCTCTTACAATAAATAGAGAAATGAAATTTCAAAACTAAGTTGTTGCTTCTATAAAGGAAATAAACTTAGACTTTTATTATTTGGATGAGTTGTTGCTCTTACAAACTAGAATTACTGTTTGCTTCTTCTGTGTTTTCTACGTTGCCTAAGAACCTCTATTTATAATAAAAATTCTTATCTAAACATTTTTGAAGAGCTCTGGTTTTTCACATGACTACATATGGGATCATAACTCTGATTTGTAGTGCAATAAAGACTGGATAAGAAAAGCTTTGGAGAAAGCAAACAAAGATAAAGATCATTTAATAAATTTTGAAATCTTCAATGCTGCAACCACTGCACCTTGTCTAGATGCGTTGGTGGTTGGGATTACTCTTTCCAATACTCCCCCTTAATCACAACCACCACATAGAATACCCAAACAATCTTGTAGGTACTCAAATATTTCTCTTCCTAATGGCTTGGTGAAAATATTTGCATACTGATCTTTAGACCTGCAATAATCCAAATACAGTTCTCCATTGTTAATTAGCTCCCTAATAAAATGGTATCGGGTGTCTATATGCTTACTTCTCTTATGAAATACGAGATTCTTGGATAGTGCAATTGTTGAATTGTTGTCACAAAAGATCTTTGTTGCTTCTTGTTTATGCCTCAAATCTGTTAACACTCTTCTCATCCAAATTGCCTGACATGCTGCTCATGTTGCTGCTACATACTATGGCTCTGCTGATGAAAGAGTCACAATAGGTTGTTTCTTAGATGTCCAAGATACTGCACCTGTTCCAAAATGAAATACATAACCAGATGTAATTTTTCTATCATCAATGCTACCTGCACAATCACTATCTATGTAACCTATGAGTTTGAACTCATCCAAACATGAATATTGAATTCCATAATCTCTAGTTCCATTCACATATCTCAAAATTCTTTTACCTCCTTGCCAATGCGAGTTCTTTGGAGACTCCATGAACCTTGAAATAAGACTCACACCATACATTATATCTACCCTTGTGGCAGTTAAATACATTAGACTACCAACAAGTCTTTTGTATAATGTTGGATCAACATTGGATCCCTTATCATCCTTGCTTAGCTTCAAACCTGTCACAACTGGTGTTGGTGCTGATTTTCTATTGATCATATTGAACCTTTTCCTAATATCATTAGCATATTTAGCTTGTGAGATAAATATACTATTCTCATTTTTCTTCACCTCAATGCCAAGAAAATACTTCATAAGACCGAGATCAGTCATTTCAAATTCCTTCTTCATAGCTGCTTTAAACATGTCAATTGAAAGATCACCTATAAATATCAAATCATCAATATACAAACATACAATTAGAATTGGACCTTGTTCATTCATCTTTGTGTATAGTGTAGGCTCACTGTTGCACCTATTAAAGCCATCCTGTAAGAGATAAGAATCAATTCTAGTGTACCATTCTCTGGGAGCTTGTTTGAGTCCATAAAGTGCCTTTTTGAGTCTATAAACCTTATTTTCATGGCCTAAAATCTCATATCCTTGTGGTTGATCCACATTTACTTCTTCTTCTAGAAAACCATTCAAAAATTCAAATTTGACATCCATTTGATATACTAACTGTTAGAGTAATAGCATATCGAGGTTACTAATTTAAATCATTATGATCTAATTAGTAACTTCCCTATTCACTCTAGTTGCTTAAGCTAATCTTAGGTAGTTTCTATTTCTGAGTTAGTTTCCC
>MU224239.1:1427064-1446291 GCA_018584345.1 Thuja plicata
ATTCATGTAAGCCTCAATTCTAGGTGAGATCGTGGAGTAGTTAAATCACCTGAGATGAAATGACATAAAGTAATAGAGTAGTAAACATTTATAGATAAACAACTGCTAAAGGATTTTGTAGAGTGACGGCCATTAGAGGATTTCAAAGAAAACTATTAGAATTATTTGACATTAAGATAAGTATGATCTATATCCATTTTGTAGGTTGGTGGTCTTCAACCAAACCCTCAAGTCATTGAAGACGATATTTTTCAAATGACACAAAAATAAGATGATCTTTGGAAGAGTTTTTGGAGCGTTTCATTTTCAGCTTGCGGAGATCATGACAAAGTGAAGTTTAAAATCATACCTTTCTCAGCCTTTTGGATTCCAATGCAGTAGTTATCAATGAAAAATTTCTTTCGCCGCAGAGATGCAAAAACCCCTCTCAGTGCTATTGAACATAGAAATGACAATGTTTTCTCTTTTTTTTTTGCCTTATCTCCCGTTAACGTCGCAATTGCGACGTTGTCGGGTTATAATTGAAAAAAAAAAGCCAAAAACACATAACATCTGCCCCCTGTCACAAATTGCTGTCGCAATTTCACCCCAAATGTATTAGTGTTTGCATAATGACCATATATTTTACAATAGCGACATTGGACTTGAGATTTGTCATACCTTTGACTTTGAGATTGATTTTGACTTGAAATATGATTGTTGCCTCTTCCACTTGAATTGGTTGGGCTGGTTCTTTCACCTCTATACAACTTCTTCCTCTACCTCTGAAGGTAGATCTCCCTCTATTTCTACTATGAGTAATTGCAACTTGTGACTTAAAATCATGCTCCAAGGAAGAGTTATAAGAACGACTAAGCCTGTTCTCATGATAAATTAGAGAGGCAAGGAGTGTTGGTATATGGAGATAGTGAGAGGGGGGGTGGGGGTGAATCGGTATAAATAGGTAATGAACAATTTCAACCAATAATCTTAATAAGCTTTTAGTCAGCTTCCACACAATCCAACATGAAACTAAAATCGTGCAATAGAAATAGATAATCTCAAGCATCCACATAAGCATCACACATAACACACTAGATTTTTCACGTGGAAACCCAAATGGGTAAAAACCACGGTGGGAATGAAGACCCACAAATAAAGTACTCTTCTGAAGTATGCCCTGTGATGAGTTTAACCCTATTAGGAGTTTACAACAACACTGTTAAGTGCTACCCGGTTAAGGGATTCACCTTAGGCATGTTAGGACCTTTACCCTATTAAGAGTATCCTTGTTAGAGGACTTCAAAACATAAGCTAATGTGTCACCCTGTTAAAGGATTTACAATAGGGACCAACTTAAAGTAAACCCTAGATCTAAGATATGAATGATCTAGATCAAGTTAGGTAAGATATAATGTATCTAACAACTCATAAAACATTTTTCTCTGACCGCGTCGGCTTACACATGGATTTCACCTTAGAAGTTGAACCATCATAAAAAATTGTTAACTTTGCGCATTATATAATGAACTTCAAGTCCATCGCCTTGATCAAGCCCTAAATTTAGAATTTCAAACATCCCGCTCAAATCCAATGCGCCAATACATACATCTCAATGCTCAAAATAACTTTCCTAAATCGCATCGACCAATACAAAAATTTACATAGGATGTTGTATCAAGAACAGTCAACACATTTTGACCAAAAACAAGCTTCCTCAAGAATCTTCATCTCACACTAGCATCGAGCCATGTGATGCCAGATCATCACTCCCAACCATGAGGACACATCACCAGATCATGATTCACTCACCTAAATCCACCACAACCTTAACACCTATCACCAATTCAAGATCTACCATCGGTAGCTCAAGAACACAGACACTTAACTTATTTAACAACTCTGACTCTGTCCACTGATCACTTATCCTCCTCACCGGTCACTGAAATTAGTTGCAGTCGCAAATGTAGCATTGTAAGATTGTTGACCACCATATCTTGTGACCGCGCCACAAGAAATATCAAGGATTTGACAAGACATTCAAATCATATATCACATGTCATTAGTTTTTCTAGCAGTTTCAAGTTGTTAAACAACAATATATCATAACTTGCTTACCATTCAATGTCAACAGTAGCGTTCATACATGAGACATCTAGAGACATACCAAGTCTCCCATTAAGATAGCAACCACTAAGAGTCCCTGCAACCCTTCATTCATCACAACTATGCTTGGAAACATACTAAGAACACAAAGTCAATAGTTGGCATCAATGACAACATAATTTGTGATCATCATGTAATTAAAACTGAATCATGACATCTCCAAAACATACTTACCATCACTGCATTAGATATTGCAACAATCTCCCCCTTTGGCATTGATGGAAACACTCTTATCTTCACTGTTAGTAATAACTGAGAGGGGGGGGGGGGGGGAATCAGTGNAATAACTGAGAGGGGGGGGGGGGGTGAATCAGTGGCCTCAAAAATTAATCCTTAAATCAACCCTTCAAACTTAGTACCACAAATTTATACCTCTAGTTATCTTTAGTCCTGTTGTGGGTCCACAACACACACCCCATTTTAGGTCCTCTGACCATGGGGACCCCCTTCTTTTTGTTTTTTTTTCCTTTCGTCATGTCCGCCCCTCATAAAGATCGAGTCAGCCACCGAAAAAGATTACTGAAACCAAAGAAGATAAAGAAAGGACCCTTTTTCGGCCTTTCGGAGGACAATACCGAAATGGCCAAAAGGCCGAAGACCCAGCCTTTTGGAGGACTTAGGTCCTCTGAAATATCAAAATGGCCAAAAGGCCGAAGACCCAACCTTTCGGTGATTTCGGAGTCCAAAATCACCAAAAGGCCGAAAGGTTCTTGGTCCTCCTTCGGGTCTTCGACAATTCGGTGTCTGAAACCCCGAACCCGCTGATGTCAGCCCGTGGGTTATAAAAGGGGTAGCCCCCGTTTGTCATTTCACTTTGCATTTTTGTGTGTTTGTGCTCTCGCTTGCATTCCATCTGCCTCTTCTCACGGACTGCCTCCTCGTCCAAGCCGCCTAGTTTCCCTCCCATTTTCTCAATCATTCTAGGTAGGAGCTCTTCGCTCTTCCTCGCTTGTTGCTTTCGGGTTTTCTTAGGTTTAGGGTCTTTTCGGTGCCCCTAGTGCCTGTCCAGCCTAGGGAACTTCATTTTCTTGCCTTTTTTTTGGGCTTCTATCTTCGTGCATCGATAGGGACATCCTTCCCTCTCGGCCCTAGGGTTTTCTAGTGTTGTCGGGTCTAGGTTTAGGGTCTTGTGTGTTTGTCAGTCACAGTGCTCACTGCAGGTTTTCAGCCTCTGAAAGATCAAAAATAGGATCTTCACCTTCGCCAAGTGCCATTTCAGATGTTTCAGCCTTTCGGACATTCAAAAGGTCCGAAAGTCTGAAAAGCCGAAAGCAAAACCTCCGATCAGTCCATCCAGGTTCCTCACCATGTTTGAGCGATTCGACGTCCTTGAGAAAGCCCCTCCCATTTCGGTGTCCGAAACTCTGAAACCCTCCAATGGACTTGGCCCTACCATATACATGTTTGCACTTTCATACTTTTTGGTCTACGAACTAGTTTTCAGTGTCTAAAACTTCGAAAGGTCTGAAAGTGCGAAAGCTTGCACTTTAACTATTTTTTCAGCTCTCTTTACTTGCTCTCATAGTTTAAATTATTTTTTCCTGTTCAAATAAGCTACTGATATTTGTCTTTTCTTGCAGGAATGACTGAACCCAAGATAACATCCCCAATGAAGTATCAATAAAAGGGGAATCCCCCTAGCTTAAAGGTGGGAAACAAACACAGCGAGATAACTGACACCAACATCGGGAATGTAGATTGGAATGAATTCTTGGCTCAGTGCTCCCAGCCAACAAACACATCCAAGGATTGCACTTCGTTAGTCCTATCCGGGCTCATGAATGTAGCCGCACACCTAGTGGCTGTTTCATCCTTAGAATTGATCATGACCCTATCTCACCACTACGATTCAGATAAGAGGGTGGTAGTAAACTCGAAAGATCAAGTAGTACTGGACATTAGGTCAAATGTCATCGAGGATGTTTTTCACCTTCACAAAGGCATAAAAAAATTCTATGACTTTTATATTGAAAAGGGGACCAAGTGGTTTGGCAACAGGGAGCAAACCGTAAATGAGATGATGAATAAGGAATACCTCAAGCAACCATTTCCCAAGAACAAACTGGACAAGATAGACCTTCGAAGAGGTTATATGAGAGATGATATCTAGGTAGCTATAACAATGATAAGCAGGGTGTATGGGTTACCACAGTCCACCCAAATCGAGCACTGGATGATCCTGCTGATAGAGAGGATTAGGGAACGAAAGGAAAGATTCGACTGGGGCACTATCATTAGTGAAAATCTGGATGAGTAGTTGACAACAGTGAAGCATAACCCCAAATTCTACAGGAGCACTTACATAATGTACCTACTAGCTACACGGGTAGATTATCCTGGCCTCACCAAGAGGGGAAGTCTGAATGATCCAAATGCATGGCCCCATCTTGTGTACCCACAGTTGGTAAAAGGGGCAAACATGCCAGAGGATTCCCCTTATTACAGAATATTCAACGACGCCTTCATATTCGCAGTCATCCAATCTATTGAAGGTGACTTTGCTAAAAGAATGTTAGAAGAAGCTGCTGCTAAGGTAAGGGCCATTGGGGCCTATTTCATCCAGTTTAGGACATTCATGTACATTCAGATAGCTGGATCAACCATACAACCAAAGAAGCTACCCAGGTATCCATCTGACGAGATAATCATACTGGAGATGGCCAGGCAGCTCGCGGATGCATACGAGCACATCAAGCATAAGAAGAAGCACTGTTGGGACTTTCCCATCTCTTTGGGACCCTATACAGTGCAGGACATGAAGGTTTGCAAATCCCTTGCTTTTGAATGAGATGAATGTCCCTTACAACTTTACATGACAGTATGAGCTCGCTTTGATCCTATAGGTACTTATAGCCATATCATCGGCAAATTCTACGTGCATGAGACACATCTGGAGGATCGTTGGATAAACTATATAAATGACCATGAGGTCAGAATCTGAGATTACTACAGAATGAACCTAGCTTTGGAAAAAGAGGTGTTGAAGGTTCCTATTTCCCCAAAGGTATGGGAATGTAATTCAGAGGAAGTCTTAGAAGACATTTACACACAAGATAAGGTGTATGACTAGCCAATCATGAACGCTGAGGTAGACAAAGATGAAAATGATGACATAGACTTCAGGGCAAGGCACGTGATAAAAACCACTATATCTTGGATCAAGAAGCCACACTGGATGAGTCCAATCCCAGTGAAAACATTACTGGAGCCCTTCAGGAAAGTAGAGAAACAACGAGGAGAGAAGTCAACAACTCCTAAATATAAGAAGGCTCCCCCTCAAAAGCCAAGAATGGTGTATGGTCATGAACGACCAGTTGAATATGGATCCAATCCTAGGCCTAAGAAAACCAGAATGATGGGCCAGATTGACCCACCAGCAGGACTGTCACAACCCCAATTAGGAGAGGGCCCATCCACCTCTGGCCAATCTTCCCCCACCGCTGAGAAGAAAACCTATAAGAGGAAGAAGAGTTCTTAATCTCCGCAGATAGAAACTGTACAAGAAGAGCCTGAGGAAGAGGACACAAGTGTGCCCCTAGTCCAGAAGACCAGGTTAATAAAGAGGAGAGAAAAGGAGACTACTAAGAAACATAGAGAGGATCCCAGAGAATAGGATAATCCTTTGGATCCATTAGGACCGGATGAATTTATGCTCTCTAATTTTGAAGGACTTGAAGGATTTTCAGATCAGGGCCAAGATACATACACTGGGGGACCACCACTCATACAAACTAAAGTAGCCCTCACTCCACCACTGTTCATACAACCTTAGGTAGCCCTTACTCCTCCACTAGTCCAGTTCACCAATCCTCCGGTGAATGTTCCTGCTCCACTAGTAAGCCCCAATTCTACTCCAGGGCCTAAAACCCAAGACAGTGGGGTAACTCAGAGTTTAGTAATAGGAAATGTAGCTAGAGGGAGTCATGTTTTCACTCCACCACCCCACATACTTACTCCAACAACTTCCCTACTGACTCCAACTCCTCCTCCTGCACCAACTTTGCCTCTGTCTACTACCACCATCTCCTCATCTCCCACTACAGTCATGCCAACAATTATTCCACCAACATCAATCCCTTCACCATGCTCCACTCAAACCCCCAAAGAAACAATAGGCACAGAAGACACATCACCTTTTCAGACCTCACTAGAGGCCATGACCGGTCTTAGGCCAGAAGTGGTAATTGATTCATCAGTCGACGAAGGCCCAGAGAAGGAAGGGGAAAAGGAGGTCAGTGAGCAAGATAAGGAAGAGGAGGAAATACAAAAGGATACAAAAGGGGATAGAATGGAAGAGGGAAGAGATGGACAAGGAAAAGGGCTAGAGAAGGAATCAGAATAGGGGATAGCTCTAGGGAAACAAGGCTTGACCTCAATTCTCCATGTGGCACCATATGAGCCAATTACTACCTCTGATAAACCTACTTGGTTTACCAAGGAGATACAACCTCGAAAAAGAACCTACACAAGTGAACTGGATGGAGAAGATACATATATAACTGCTGTGAAGAAAGCTTTCCACCATGCAGACGTGAGTATGCTTGCTAAAACCATGTCACATGTGACCCAAGACACTAAGGGTCGATGGAAAGCACAAATAGCTATCCCACCCCTGAGCACCTCTCAAACCACGGGTTCATTAGGAGACTATACATTCAAAGAGGTAGACTTGGGGGAACCAACCAGAGAAGGGAGCAAGACATTAGCAGCTTTGGGACTCAAGCATGCTCTGGGGTTCATGAGTAAAGACAAAGAGACCATAAAATATTTAACAGACCAAAATGAGGCTCTAAAAAGGGTCATTCAAAAGATGGTGGGTCCCATTGACCCAAACTGTTCAGAGACTTCATTACAAGACATGCTTGATAAAAGGGCCACACCAGATTTGTCGGCAGGTTTGACTCCCTCTTTTATCTAGGCGAGCGCCGATTGGATAAATGACTTCAAAAAGTTCAGAGAAAAGGCAATCCCATCAATATTCAGGCCATACAAGACCATATTGGTTGAGGTTAATTCACTCATCAACCTAGTGGAAGATGACAGGGGTATGGATGTCGAGGTAGCTAAGTGGCAAGCAACTCTCTAGGATTTGGAGGTAATTCGAAAGCAACGCTTCCACATTTTGGTAAAAGTCTATGAGGGAAAAGAATTGGATAAATTTGAGACTTGGATCAAACAGATGACCAAGATAATTAAGGTCTACAAGAAACACCAGGCCCTTATAGATGAAAAGTGGGAGGAGGTAATAAAATGGACCAAAGATATAGATACCTTCTTCACAAGGGTTGGCCTCAATGTCTACCGAGATGAAAGCCAGTAGACTCTATGTCCCTCCAAGGAAGTGGTCCAATAGTTCAGAGACATTCTGGCTGGATTCAATACCAAGGAGGCCTTGCAGCAATAGTTCTACATAAAAGACAAAATACACAGAATGTCACAGCACGAAGAAGAGATCACGTTCTTCACTTCTGAATTGACTATCTTCAGAGAGAAGCGAGAATGAAGGGTCACAAAGATAAAAATAAAAGAGATCAATTTTGAGGAAGTCCAGGAGATAGTGCAGAGGCTCTGGGAAGCTCACCCGGAAGTCTTCACTGGATAAAGCTCCAGGGTTCAAATACCGGATAGACATGGCAAGATTTTCAACACTTGGCTAAATTCTGCCAGGGAAGAGTTTTCAGCCTTTTAGCCTCTGATTTTTTGGCCTTTTGGCCCTGAAAGAAAGTATATTTTTTCGGCCTTTCAAGCTTCAAAGATTTTGGCCTTTCGGCCTCTTCAAAGTTTTTCAGCCTTTCGGCCCATGACAAGTCCAAACTTCTAGGACCGGCAAGTTTGAAGATTTTGAAGAACACCTGAGAAATTTTGAAGGCATTAAAGTTTCGGGGTAGAGGTCGGGATCCAAAAAACTGGGGGTTTCAGTGAGGTCACTTTTTTAGACACCAGTTAGACTCCAGATCATATCCATGGGCAACTTGAGTTTGTTTTGGAAGGACTAACGGTTTCCTATCAGTTCCCACCGCCAGAAACAGTTCCAGGTGAATAATCCAAGAAGCATCCACCAAGATCAAGAAGAAGACTCCCAGTTCATAGAAGGAATTATCCTCCTTTCTCTCTCTCTTCTCTGGCAGATTTTACCTTCTTTGCATGAGAAAATGGATTGTAAATGGGTTTAAGAATCTATGCAAGTTATATAGTATCAGTTAGCAGTAGTTTACCTTTAGCAAATTTCTAGTTTACTTATATTTCTCTAGTTTAGACTCTCTGATGCCCTAACTCTAAAAATCAGAGTTGTAGATCAAAACTCTATATATTGTAATCAAAAGCAATGTAAAAAGGCTAGCTTTTTAATACAATAAAGATCTACATTGGGTGCTTCATTCATGGTGTGTGAATTACTGCTATCTATGCAAATTTATTGAATGTATGCTTGCATTAATCTTTATTTTCAGAGAGCCCTTTGTGTTATTGTGTTTCGAATTCGTGCCACTTTTTAGTTGGAGTTTGCTATTGTATATCTACCTTGCTATGATGAATGCGTGGAAGAGATAATCTTTGGGATTAATGATAAATCTATCTCATGGGTGCGCACATCTTGGTGGCTTCGTGATTTGATAGATTTTGAATATCTTGCATGAGTGAATACGTCTTCTCTCCAAACGCTTGCATCCGTGGAGTAGTGAATTGTGACTTGATCTGATTTATGCTTTGTGGGTTGTTCCAAATCTCCCCTGCATTCAATTCACAAGGAAGAGCTTATGGCAGTTTATGTCCTTAGGATTTCAATTTTCTCACAATTTTTTTTATTTCTCATTACCCTTCCCTCTTTAAAACGCTGTCATTAATTCTAAAAATTACCATCTTTAAAATACAAAATTGCATTTTATTTACAACACCCATACTTGTTAAAACAGAAAATACCAAAAAAAGAGAATTAACAATATTTTGCAGTTTTCTATCTTGAATGTACCAGCAAAGGCCTCCTCATGAACAATCACATTTATCTTCAACTGAGTAACCAAGCAGGTTGTGACCCGACCTCGGAGAACCTTGGGAATAAATCTGTTATTCTTTCAAGAGAGGAAATCGAATCTCAAGATCCTAGCAAGTTGGCTTGTGTTAAAACAACGCTCAACAAGTCCTGTAAGATGAATGCCTCCAAATACTTATATTAAATTGATACTTTTTGGAATGCTTTGTAAAACCTTCTATTATATGTTTACCGATAAGTAGTCTTTCTATTTACCGAAACAAAGTAAATAACTAGTGTATACCGATCAATCCAGATAACTTATGTGAAATGCAAAACAATAAAGCAATGACTCATAAACACATAACACATGGATTTTTAACATGGAAACCATGTTAAGGGAAAAAACCACTGGGACCGGTACCCCAAATTTTCACTCTTCTGAAGTGAGCTCAGTGAAGAGCCAACCCTGTTAAAGGTTACAAACACACTGTTAGGTGTGACCTTGTTAGAGGATTTAGATAAATAGTTTGTCACTTAGTATCTGGCATCTAATGCTACCATCCTTGATCAAACACTCACTTGGCCTGTCAATAGGTATTGGGCATATCCAATGCTACTTTTTATGATGAAACTTTTTGATACTCCTTGGGATGTATCTCAATTAGAAAAGAATTTTAAGTCCTGCTTGGTTAAGAGACTTGATGTTTCAATGGTTAAACTGAAATAATAAATTGATCTATTCACACGTACAACTTGAATTGTAGATTTTCAGATCTATTCTAAGTGCATTACCTCTCTGATCAATATATTCAATTCAATACCTTTGCTCCACACTGTTCTTCTCTGTGATGTTGTATCATTGTTCGTCGGTGTCTACAGAATTTAGCTCTTTCCTCAGCTTGTTGATCAGGTTTGAACAAAGACTTTCTTCTCCTTCAGAATCTCTTCAACATCTATTCTCTTGTCACTCTCCTTATTCATAATGAATAAGCTTGTCTCTTAAATAGACATTATTTTACCATTTCTTGGCTTTCTTAATCTTGGCGTGATCCACAATTCTCGCCACTTAGATTTAAAGTAAAACTCAGTTTTATCTCATAGAGATCTTCTTTCCAATTGTACAAATTAGCTTTAAATCCTTTACTTATCTCTGGCTTTATCTTGTCAATTAAAAAAATGATAAGTACCTATTAAGTCTATATTTAGCTCTTAACAGCTAAGCATTTTGTCATTTTTTAGCTCTATGTTCTATCGGTCAATACATCAGTTAGTCATCAGTGATAATTGACTATTCCATCAGTGTGACTTCAGTTGTCTTCGGGATCTCCGCCCATCAGGAAACACTATAATTTTGTCCATCGGGTTACACTATGCTTTTATTGTCACTAAAGTTGTGCTTTTTCTCATTGGGTAACATTATGACTTTGCTCTTTTGGTTTACTCTGTCCGTCAGTGTGCACTCCATCGGTGTATATAGTCACTTTGTGAATACTTAACTTTTATGCATTACTGATAACATAGCCTTTGATTCTTTGGTTCTTTGAAGTCTTTAGGAGTATATACATGACCATACAAATTATGTCAAGTTGACATCAATGAAAATACAATACATTAACTGATTTAATGTCTTGCAAGATCATCAACTTAACATCTTCAAATATTCAGTCAGTTATAGTTCATCAATCTCTCCCTTTGGCATTGATGGCAACACACTACATTATCACACCATATTATTACTAATAAAATATGAAATATAACAGTTGAAGTTCATCAAACTACCAATCTTATGTACTATAACCGATACAAATATCTGGTCCTCGGTAAGCTCTTATAGCTTAGATTTGATTCTTGCAACTTTCTTTTTGTCTTCAATCCCTTCACTAGATAGATGTAGAATCTTTCTTCTTCTGATGTGATGTGTTCTCTTCTTGTGTCAAACTCTCTCCCTTTGACTGTTCTTTTCTTTTTGATATCTTTTATCTCTTTTCTCTTTTGCCAACAATTCTCTCCCTTTGTGTGTACTCTCCCTTTGGATAATGTGGTGGATATAATCTCCCCTGATATAATCTATCCCTATATAATCTCTCCTTGTGTGATAATGGATATAATCTCTCCCTTGGACATCAATGCCAAACAAATATTTGACAGTAATGCCAAACAATCCTTTCTATCCATAATATATTCCTTGAATTTCCCAATCTATTAACAATATAACTCCGGTGCTCGGTGTAGATATATATACCTTGTTGTGTACAAATGTATCTTTGAAGTCCATTTCTTTTCTTGCATCAATATGAATGATATTCTGATAATATGTAGGTTGATGTAGCCTTCTAGTCATCTTAATGACCAGTAGACAAGGTTCTGACCCCTAGTCTTTTCCTCAAGTACTCAAGTGCATCCTTGGGCAGTGGCTTGGTGAAGATATCAGCTAATTGTTCTTTTGATTGCACATACTCAAGTATCACCTCTTTTACTTAAACTTGTTCTCTCAAATAATGATACTTGATGGCAATATGCTTTGTTTTAGCATGCATGACTAGATTCTTGGAGATGTTTATTGCACTGGTATTATCACAATAGATAATTACTGGTTCAAGAATTTTCATATGCATACCTTCCAGTAACTGTTTGATCCATGCAATATTTGAGCAGTTTACAATAGCAACAACATACTCTACTTCTACATTAGACTAAGAGATGCATCCTTGCTTCTTGCTGATCCATGTGACAAGTCTGTCACCCATAAAGAATTCTCCTCTGGTTGTGCTCTTTTGGTCATCAATGTTTCCAGCCCAATCAGTGTCGGTAAAGACCTTAAGTTCAAATTTGCCTTCTCTTCTATACCATAAGTCGTATTCCTTGGTATTTTTCAAATATCTTAGGATTCTTTTCACAGTAGTCATATGTGATTCCCTCGGATTAGCAGAAAATCTTGCAACTATTCCTACTGCATGTGCAATATCTGGTCTAGTATGTACAACATACATGAGTTTGCCAATCATTGATCTATACAAAGTATGATTTACCTCAGTTGACTTGTCCTCTTTTTTCAACTTATATCCAGTTGCCATCGGTGTTCCAACTAACTTGGAATCTTCCATATTGAATATTTTCAGCACTTCCTTGATGTACTTGGATTGTGTAATGAAAATGCCTTCATCTTATTGCATGATTTGTAGACCGAGAAAGAAATTGATCTCTCCAAACATAGACATCTCAAATTCTTTGCTCATTTCATTTGAAAATGATTTGCATAACATATCATTGCCTCTGAATATGATGTCATCAACAAATATTTCAGAAATCAAAATGTTAGCATCAATATCTTCCTTCAAATAAAGATTACTGTTTTTACTAGTTCTTACAAATCCAATACTTATGAGATAGGAATGAAGTATTTCATACCAGGCTCTTGGTGCTTGTTTTAATCCATACAAGGCTTTATGTAGTCTACATACAATGTTCCTCTTGTCTGGATCAACAAACCCTTTTGGTTGCTCAATGTATACCTCTTCCTCAAGTATTTCATTTAGGAATGCAAACTTGACATCCATCTGGTATACCTTGAATCCTTTATATGAAGCATAAGAAAGGAATATTCTCACTCCTTCTAACCTAGAAATGGGTGCAAAGTTCTCTCCACTGTCAATCCCTTCTTCTTGTGCATACCCCTTGCATACTAGTCTTGCTTTGTTTCTGGTGACTTCTCCATTCTCATTCAACTTATTCCTGAATATCCATTTTGTACCGATGACATTCTTGTCATCTAGTCTCGATACAAGTTTCCATGTCTTGTTTTTCTCAATCTTCTCAATTTCTTCATTCATAGCACTAATCCATTCTTTAGTATCAAGTGCAGCATTGACAGATTTTGGCTCAAAATCACAAATTAGACATCTTGTATTTAGAGAATTACTTATGGTTCTCATACTAGCCTTCTTGTCTCCTATGATCTAGTTTTGTGGATGGTCCCTTCTGACATATCTGGCAAGTATAGGTTCAATTCTTTGTCTATCATCTTGATAATCATTTTGTCCTTCATTCTGATCTTCATCGCTTGGTACATCATCTTGAGCAATATCTTGAATTTTGGTATTTGCAGCCTGATGCTTGATTGCAATAATCTATTGCTCGGGAGCCATACATTATTGTTTGGGTAGAGTGTTAGGCTCTTCATTGTAACCAAACCTATTGTAGTCCTCTAGTTCTTTTGTGCTTTCCTTTTCATTCTTTTCTACAAATTCATCTATATTTACATTTGCACTTTCAACTATTTTGTTAGAGGCTATATTTAGACATTTATAAGCCTTGCTCTTGGTGGAATACCCTAGAAAGATACCTTCATCACTTTTGGAGTCAAGCTTTCCATTTCTATCATCTTTTAAGATATAACATTGACTACCACAGATCTTGAAGTAACTTACATTGGGTGTGTGACCATACTATAGCTCATAGGATGTCTTCTTGGTGTCTTTCTTCAATTGTACTCTATTCATTGTGTAAACAACAATACTGACAGCTTCTCTCCAGAAGATTTGGGTGATGCCTTTCTCTATCCTCAGTGTCCTTGTATAATCAACAATGGATCTGTTCCATCTTTCAGAAATTCCATTTTTCTATGGTGTTCTCAGTGTAGAGACTAGAGTTTTGATACCATGCTCATTGCAATAGTCAGTGAATTCATCTGATGTAAATTCCTCTCCTCTATCTAACCTTAAGAATTTCAATTTATTTTCACTTTGTTTTTCTACCATTGCTTTGTACCATTTAAACATCTTAAATGCTTCTGATTTATCTTTTAGAAACATAACCGTCATCATTCTAGAAAAATCATCAACAAAGAGAATAAAATACCTATCTCCATAGTAGCTCTTTGTTCTCATGGGTCCACATAGATCTATATGGACTAATTCTAGAATTGCATCAAATGTATGGGTTTTTCTTTTGAAACTAGACTTTGTCATCTTACCTTTTTGACAATTTTTGTACATGATATTGTCTGGCTTAGTCATCGTCAGTAAGCCTCTAACATTTCTCTTTTTGCTTATCTTTATCATGTTGTAAAAGTTCACATGACACAATCTTTTGTGCCATAACCATATGTCTTCATTTCTAGCCATCAAACAAGTGGTATCAGTATCATTCAGATATAATAAGTTACCTTTTGTCTACTCACCGGTACCAATCAACCTTCTTGATTCATTGAAGATCTTTGCCTTCTTATTTTCAAATGCTACTCTGTGACCTGAATTATTCAACTGAGAAACACTTAACAAATTATAATTCAGTCCTCTTACCCAGTAAGCATTTTCACATTTAATTAGGTTACTCAACATTATTGTTCCTTTACCTTCAACTGGACAAGGTGTATCATTACCCATTCTTACTGAACCACCATTATAGTATTCAAAAGTATTAAAATTTTCTTTGTCATCGGTCATGTGGTGAGTGCAGCCACTATCTATGATCCAAATATCAATTTTACTAACTTTAGATATGAGTGTAGTTTCTACATACCTTTTTTCATCTTCATCTGAATCATCCTTCATGGCTACAAATACCATCTCGATGTCTTCTTCTGATTCGGTGTCAGTGTTATCATTTTTGCATGTAGCTAGGTAACTGACCTTCTTTCCTTTGTCCTTGTAGTCTTAGGTATCTCTTCTTTCTGATTGTTGATTGCTTCTGTAATCACCTCTGTCAAACTTCTTTTCAAATGATCTGTCATTATTTCTGTCATCTTTTCTTCTGTTAGGACAACTTGAAGCAAAGTGTCCAATTTCTTTACAATTAAAAAAAACAAGTGGTAATTTACCTTTGCCTCTCTACATTCTTCTAGCCATTAGTGCTTCAATTTCCTCAAGATCTTCTTCTTCACTTTCACTATCACTATCTTTTCTCATAGTGTATTTATGACTTGATTTACTTATTCTCATAGAAGTTTTGAATGCAGACTCTATGTTTGGTAAGATACTATTACCAAAGTTATTCATCTAAAATGAAATCAGTCTTCCAATCAAACTATCTAGAGTAACATTGTTATTTTCTACTGCTCTCATTTCTTGTATGGAAGATACTCTAATAGCATAAGTAGGTAGTAAGGTTCTTATAATTTTACTTACCACTGTATCTTCTTCTAGTACACCTCCAACTCCTCGGATAGCATTGACTACCTCTTTGATTCTTGTGTTGTACTGTGTGATGTTTTCACCTTCTTTCATTTTGAGATCATCAAACTTTCCTCTAAGGCTTTCTGCCTTGGCTCTCAGAACATTTTTATCACCACCATGTACAAGCATCAATTTATCTCACATCGGTTTTGCGGTTGTGCATGTTTTGAAATCTTCAAATTCAAAATTGGAGAGTGAGGAAGAAAGCTCTATCATCATGCAGTTGTGCTCATGCTTCTCTCTCATTTTTTCAACTGTGGGTGCTCCTATGGGAAACACATATTCAGTATCTAAGTATTGAGTAACATCATTTCCAATACCTGATAAGTGGATTCTTATTCTATTTTTCCATGAAGCAAAGTTGTCTTTGTTCAACTTGGGTGCATCTCGTCTGTTCATCTTGTGATCTTTTGCTTGAGTTGTTAAACTTCCTTTCTAAGCACAAAAGCTTTGATACCAATTGTTAGTAATAACTGAGAGGGGGGGGGGGGGGGGGGAANGTGAATCAGTGGCCTCAAAAATTAATCCTTATATCAACCCTTCAAACTTAGTACCACAAATTTATACCTCTAGTTATCTTTAGTCCTGTAAGATGAATGCCTCCAAATACTTATATTAAATTGCTACTTGTCAAAATGCTTTGTAAAAACTTCTACTGTAATTTTACCGATAAGAAGTCTTTCTATTTACCGAAACACGGTAAATAACTAGTGTATACCGATCAATCCAGATAAATTATTTGTAATGCAAAACAATAAAGCAATGAATCATAAACACATAACACATGGATTTTTAATGTGGAAACCCTGTTAAGGGGAAAAAACCACTGGGACCTGTACCCCAAATTTTTACTCTTCTGAAGTGAGCTTGGTGAAGAGCCAACCTTGTTAAAGGTTACAAACACACTGTTAGGTGTGACCTTGTTAGAGGATTTAGATAAATAGTTTGTCACTTAGTATCTGGCATCTAATGCTACCATCCTTGATCAAACCCTCACTTGGCCTGTCAATAGGTATCGGGCATATCCAATGCTACTTTGTATGATCAAAATTTTTGATACTCCGTGGGATGTGTCTCAATTAGAAAAGACTTTTAAGTCCTGCTTGGTTAAGAGACTTGATGTTTCAATGGTTAAACTAAAAAAGTAAATTGATCTATTCACACATACAAGTTGAATTGCAGATTTTCAGATCTATTGTAAGTGCATTACCTCTCTGATCAATATATTCAATTCAATACCTTTTCTCCACACTATTCTACTCTGTGATGTTGTATCACTATTCATCGGTGTCTGTAGAATTTAGCTCTTTCCTCAGCTTGTTGGTCAGGTCTGAATGAAGACTTTCTTCTCCTTCAGAATCTCTTCAGCATCTATTCTCTTGTCACTCTCCTTATTTATAATGAATAAGCTTGTCCCTTAAATAGAAATGATTTTACCATTTCTTGGCTTTCTTGATCTTGGTGTGATCCACAATTCTCGCCACTTAGATTTAAAGTAAAACTTAGTTTTATCTCATAGAGATCTTCTTGCCAACTGAACAAATTAGCTTTAAATCCTTTACTTATCTCTGGCTTTATCTTGTCGATTAAAACAATGATAAGTACCAGCTAAGTCTATATTTAGCTCTTGACAGCTAAGCATTTTGTCATTTCTGAGCTCTCTATTCTGTCGGTCAATACATGATTTAGTCGTCAGTGATAAATGACTGTTTTGTCAGTGTGAATTCAGTTATCTTCGGGATCTCCATCCATTGAGCAACACTGTAATTTTGTCCGTTAGGTTACACTGTGCTTTTCTTGTTGGTAATGTTGTGATTTTTCTCGTTAGGTAACACTTTGACTTTTCTCTTTTGGTTTACTTTGTCTGTCGGTGTGTACTTTGTCAGTGTATACAGTCACTTTGTGAATACTTAACTTTTATGCATTACTGATAGCATAGCCATTGATTCATTGGTTCTTTGAAGTCTTTAGTAGTATATACATGACCATACAGATTATGTCAAGTTGACATAATGACAATACAATACATTAATTGATTTAATGTCTTGCAAGATCATCAGCTTAACATCTTCAAACATTCAATCAGTTATAGTTCATCAATCCTCACTTCAAAATGATGCATTATGCACAAACCTTTATGCAAGAATGTTTCCAGTTCTATCTTTTCCTTGTTTTGCTATTACTCCCCCTTTCACTGAACTTATCACATCTGCTCTTTGTGTCTTTCACTTTATCTACTCATGTTCTCTTCTCCTTATTTTCTTATTCTCTCACTCTTTATCATGCACACATTCTCCCCCTTTCTTTTCTCGTTACTTTCTCTCCCCCTTTGATAACAATGCAAAAGGTGTCCATCAAACCTGATACCTGCTCTATTGTACTTGGCTAACCAAAACACATTATTACATAGAATTTTCCCCCTAAGGAGTAGCCCCACAACATCAATCCAATCATAAGATATTCAATGAATACAATAGACTAATGCATCAACATATACTAGTTCAACTCAAGTAGGGGAATGACCCCTAACCTACGTCTTAGATACACACATTTATCCTTAGGTAATGGCTTTGTGAAAAGTATTTGTAACCCACTCCTTAGTTGGCATACACTCCAATCTTACTTCCTTATCCTGTACCTGATCTCTTCTCTTGAATTCCTTCCAGCATCTACTTGATACTTACTACCTATGTACAATTAATTGCAGTAGCAACATACTTAGCTTTAGTTGTTGATTAAGATGTACAATTTGGTTTCTTGCTTGTCCAAGATATAATCTTAACTCCATGAAATAATGCATCTCCACTAGTACGCTTCCTATCTTCCATATTTCTAGGTCAGTCTACATTAGTAAAAACATACTTTCAAAGAAATCACCCATGTGATCATACCAAAGACCATAGTCTTCAGTCCCTTTCAGATATCAGAAAATCCTTTTCATTGCTATCATATGTGATTCCTTAGGATTAGCAGAAAACCTAGCCACTATCCCAACTTCCTGTGCCATATATGGTCTACTGTGCACAACATGTTACAACGTACTGTAACCACCTGGATTTGGTCTGTTCCAACTATAGACCCTATTTTCCCTAAGTGTGATCATACCTCTAATTATGTCATGACAATGTTACTTTGGCATAATTCTTTTTAAATCAAATTTAAATATCCTAGGTGATTTTTATCACTGAAATATATTAACTATTATAGCCATACAATTTAAATCAATTCAAACCAACTAAATCAAATCAAATTCAAAAATGGCTATAGTATTTAATTATAAATGAATTAAATAAACCCCTAAAATCAATTGTTCACTTGCAAATGAACCCATTCCCCTAGCCTAATTAATTTAATTAAATTGGCTATAGTCCTATTAATTATTAAAAAGTAATTAATTGTTTAAATAATTAATATCCAATTTTTGGATGAATTAAATAAGTTTAATTCATTTCATTTATATTCCTCTAAACCCCAACCTAACCTATCTCAACCACTTCTACCCTGGGTTCTAACCCATCTCAACCTATTCCCCCCATGATAATCTAATCCTAATTCTAATTCTATCCTAACCCACCTCCTAATGTTGTCACATTCCATTAAGGAATGATTAACAACTCCACCCACTTGAGAAAGTCAACTTTCTCAAGCATGACTTCTCTAAAGGACCAACTTGCCAAGTTGAGCCTTACTCCCTCCCATGCCTCTTAATGAATTTCATTAATGACCCGTTAATGGATATTCCCACTTGCCCATCCCTCATTAATGCCCAAGGCATTAGTGGCTCTTACACTTCATTAATGACCTTAGGGGTGCCATTAATGAACCTTGTCTCCCCTCTCTCTCTCTCCCATTCTTCTATAAATTGAAGAGATTTGGAGCTCATAATAAGCCTTAATTTTTGAATAGTAGTGTTGTTATGCCAAGATTTTGAAGGAATCT
>MU224239.1:1461810-1494122 GCA_018584345.1 Thuja plicata
CCTTGTCTCCCCTCTCTCTCTCTCCCATTCTTCTATAAATTGAAGAGATTTGGAGCTCATAATAAGCCTTAATTTTTGAATAGTAGTGTTGTTATGCCAAGATTTTGAAGGAATCTCAAAGCATTGTCATGCTACCCATTCCTTCATAGATTCATGCACACTCCATAATTATTCTCATGCATGGTTATAATGCTCATTTTTAGACTAATATGCATGCTTAATAATCAAATAGTTGTTTTAAACTTAAATCTTTCATGCTACGTTGTTTATGTCACTAGTATTAGCATAATCTGAGGGCTGTTATGTTATTTACTACACTCATCCTAGTTAGAAAGCAATAGGTCGATGTTAGGGTTTTATATGCTCATTAACCCTTGTTTCTCACTAACAAAATGACTTATTGAAGTGATGTGTCATAGGTAACAGGTGCACAAATATACACACACACCTACTGATCATGGATCTAAACCAAGTTGCATCAACCTCTTTAGATTCATCATCCTTTTACAACTTACAAACTCTCTCCTTCAATTTATTTATCTCCTTGTTTGGTTCAGTGTTTAATTCTTCTTCTTCTTCTTCTGTTGTGTCCTTCTGCTTACTCACTTCATCAGTCTTCATTTACTCTTGTAAGACTTCTTTAATGCTAGTGTCTCATCCGCATTTGTAAAGGTAGTGGGAGTATCTTGTGATGGCTTAACTGCATCAATTGCTTCAGTAGTAGAAGTACCAAACCTAGGTGCAGTAACATTTATAGGTTTAGATAAAAGTGCATCTGCATGTAGCCTCACTAGATCATTTTCTACCTCATAACCCATGACATGAATCCAAGATGTTCTAGGTTGCATAGTTGGTAAAATACAAGTGATAGTAATAATAGGAAAACAAATGTGTACTTGATATTCCTCTACAATACCAGTTAGGATTCTTTATCTTTGATGCATTCTTAACTGAAAATATTTTAAAGGAACTTCACATATCATTATTAAAATTTTCTCCTAATTCTCTAATGAACTCACTTATTTGCATCTTAACAATAAAATAGTTTATTCCAACGGTTGAATAAAGCCTTTACATAATTGAACTCTTGCAGCGACGTGGCCCAGGACATAATGATAGATTTGGAAATTTGGGGGATTCCCAGTCCCAAAGCAAAAGTTGCAGCGTCGAGGGACACTAAAGGTCGTTGGGTAGCCCATTGGAAGGGAAGCAACAAGTATAACAACCTGGATGGTTGTGTTGTAATGTTCCACCAGGGTGAGAATTAGATCTGGGGACTGCACGTAGCAAGGGAAGCAGACGGCTTTGATTATGTCAAAGGCAGCCACGTTCTTTTCCATATTGTCTCTGGTAGAACGTTGATTGAACATTTTCCTTACCAGGCCTTGCAATTCGGCCCGTGGTCCAACCTCTATGTCAGTGATTAGTTGTAGTTTGGAATCCACCTTGGATCCCATGATGACACCATCCCTCAGATATTTTGATGTGAGTGGGAGCTTCTCTAATGCTTTCTGGGTCCTTGTCTTGGTGGCCGCCCTTGTTGAGGTGGATGGGAGTTTTGGACTTCCGGGAGGGGAAGATACTTCAGACATGTTTCTTGATTAGTTATTCGTAGCCTACAAGACTAGACAACCATTAATAAAAATAATTAAATATAATAAATTCCTGGGTTCCAGAGATTTCATCACCATTTTGCAGTTGTCCTCGAGAAGATGTTAGTTTATCAAATTGTGGAAATGCAATAAATGAAATAACTTACTTCGAATTCAATCAATACCTGGGGGTCCCGAGGATTCTGGTTCATGCGACAAACAAGATGAAGGCTATGGGATTATGTGGAACCTAGGGTTTGAGGAAACTGACCGTTATTGAATAGACTGGGCAATTCGCCGTACCGGGCTATCATGGAATGTCACGTGGTCATGCAATGAACAGAGTAATGGAATTTATTGTGATGGTTGTCTCAACACGAATGGAGTGAATGCCACTTGGGATGGTTTTAAATTCTCATGCATGGGGAATTAATCCTACCAATAATGCTAAAGTAACAAGGAGAGAGAAAGGCCACAACTCGCATAGGTGAGGTGACAAGATCGAGCCCAGTGAACACAAGGCGGGTGAGTTCAAATTTGGTTAAATGACGTAGAGGGCATGGTGGAATCGAAGGAATGTACAAACCATGTACATGAATTTACAAACGACTACACAGAAACTACACACTATGAACACTATTAACATGAGGTTGAAGCATGACATTTACACAGGTGCGGACAAATTCACAACTAACCTACAAGCCACTACCTACAAATTTACAAAGACTTACAAAAATTTACAGCATTTTACACTATCCACAAATACATAGAGGGTAGACAACCCTCTTGTAGAGTCATCCCATAGATGGGAGGCCACGATGAAGACCAGAACACAGAAAACAAAGCCCAAAAAAAAGGAACAAAACACAAACCAAAAAGGAAAGAGAAGGGCCAGAGGGACCTACCTAAAAACTAGAGATGCGAAAGGAAGGGCACGGGAGGTGCTCTACAAACAAATAACTCTTAAAAACCCATGAACACACTGAGAACACTACAAGATATCTTGAGCATGCACATGTCTGAACTCCAAATCACTATTAATCACATGAATCAAATCACACTTAGCTTACTAGTAAATCGCACAATTCACTCGTAATTCACTCGGAGGGTAAATTATTCACGGTAAGTGTAACAATGAAAAGAAAAGCTTAATTTATATCCCTTAGATTAAAATGCACCATTCCCTTTTGCAAAACCTGAGAAAAAGGCAAACCTCCAGACTCTGGGCCTGGGAATCCCGCATGATCACACCCTCCAACTAAAGAGGAAGTAACAACACAAGAATCCCAGGGTCCAGAATTCGGCTGGGAAAAAGGAAAAAACACTCTAGGACTGGGTCCTGGAGTGTGGAAAACCAAAAGGAAGTGACAATAATGGTCGTACGGAGGCAAAGGCTGAAAAGAAACAAAGGAAGAACCAAAAGAGAAAAAAGGGGGACCCAACATTTTGTCAACAAAATATAGGGACGGGTATGTAGGGCATAACAAATGGTGACTCGCTGGGAGGAATGCCTTAGTGCATTTGAGAATCACAGAATCTCTGGTTAGTAAAATAGGGACTCATCATTACTTGAAGCACTTCACTTGTAAGGTACGGGGTGTTTGAGGAAATCTAACTCACCACGATTCAATCCTTCAATCTCTTGTCAGTTGTGAAGTGTATGCTTTGGAAGAAAATCAAGCCGATGATTTTTGGGAGAAATAGAGATATGACACTAAGTGCATCAGTACAAAATTTCTATATCGTGCACAATCCCCCATATCCCAAAATTCTCTATTCTCCAATTTTTTTGTTTTTTTTGAAGATGGGGAAGGCAGTACTCCTTTCACCGTGAATCTTAAGCTTAGCTAATTTTTATGGTGGTACTTCATTCACCTTGCCATCCATTTTGATTTACTGAATTGGAGAGACATTCCAGGCCTGGGATATTCTTTTGATTTTTGGATATGACCAATAACCAGTGCAACCGCTTTGCTTTCAAGGATCATACAATTACTTGATCTTTATGATTTTCTGTTAACCAATGTCAAGACTTTCGAGATATGAATCCGATGAAGATTGCCCATAACCTTTTACCATGTGTATAAAATAACTCTGGACTGCAGAAAAATCCCACCATGCTAACAATAGATTCCAAACTAACCAAAATATGTAGGGCACCATTCTAGGGACTAGATTTCATGCAAAGCCTACTTGTCTACAAGAAGAGAACAACCTGTTGGGAACCCGAAAAAGAAAGACACACGAAGCAAAAAGAAACAAAAGATAGAACAAAACAAAGAAAAGAAAGTGGCCCCAAAGGGCTGCTGACTATTTACAAGGACAAAACACTCCCAAGGAGTGCCGGAAAAAAAAATAGGTAGGAATATATACATATGATACAACTTTGGGGAAACTTGCCTCCCACCTTTACTCGAAGTAATCTTTGAGAAACTGTCCATTGATAGGTAGTAGAATGGCTTCTCCAATCATGGTGTTGAGGTGATAAGTGTTGGCCCCGCAGATCTTAGAGATTAAGTAAGGTTCGAGCTAGAGCCTTTGAAATTTAGAATGCTTTCCCTTCTTCTCTCAGGCTTTGTCCCACAAGAGGACTAGGTCCAAAATCTGAAATGCTTTGTATTGGGATCTTCTGTCAAACCAGTGTTTGAAAATTGCTTCGTGACACGCAAAATTCTCAAGTGTCATATCTCTTTGTTCTTCCATTTTTACCAGGTTCAAGAGGAGAACCTCCACAATGTTATCCCGAGCGTTGAATTCCTACATGAACTGCAAGACATGGATTTGTAAGTTTATCCAGAACACAGGATTCTGGCCATAAACTAGGTGAAATAGAGAAGTTCTTAGGGCTGCCTTAATCCTAATGTGATCTTCCCAAAGGGCAAACTTGAGTTTCTGGTGCCAGTCCCAGGGATTCTTCTCTAGCAAATGTTTGACTACTTCCAACAAATTTTTATTGGTGGATTCAGAGACGCTGTTACCCTGGGGATAATAGTTACTAGAAAATTTCAAGGTGATCTTTCTCTGATAGGTCCATTCTAAAAGTTGTGCTGGAGAAAATGTCAGACCATTGTCACATACGATAGAAAAAGGCATTCCAAATCTTGTGACGATGTTTTCTTCCAAGAACTTGATGACTACATCCGCAATATTGTTTTTGCATGGGATTGCCTCAGACCACTGGGTAGAGTAATTGGTAGCAGTTAAAATGTACCGATGGTTAGTGGATGAGTTGGGATTTATCTCTTGATAATGCCCATTGGGAAAAGGGTCAAACTTCAAAGACCGGTTGTAAAGGCATCGCCGGGTTCCGCTCACGAGAAGTGGCAGTTTGATAGGTATGGCACTTCCTTACATGAGCATGAACGTCTTTGAATATAAAGGGCCAATAATATTCAGCCTGGAGAATCTGATGGGCAGTGGCATTAGTTGAGCCATGCATGGTTCCATACTACCCCTGGAATTCCTCTATCATCTTGGCATCTTGGTCCCTTTCTATGCACCAGAGATAAATCCCCTCAAAATTCTTGCGGAAAAGCGTCCCATTTTTTTATCATGAAGTGGGCACTTTTCAGTTGCAAGGCATGACGTTTTTTAGGAGGGAGCCCCTCTGGGAACTGGTTGTTGAGTAATAGGTACACCAGATTGGTATACCACAGATCTTGAGTGATGGACTCCATAGTGTAAGTCTGGAATTCAATGTTTGGAGTGGCCTCTACCATTGCTTTACATAGTCCTTGGCCTCAAACTATTTTCATCAATTGCAATTCAAGGTCATATTCCTGGAGGATGGCTATCCATTTCCCCTGACATTCACCCAGTTCACTCTATAGCAATAAAGACTTGACAACCTAGTATGGGATAATGGCATGCACTTTGCTTCAGAGAATGTAGTGTTGGAATTTCTTCACAGCCTGGACTAAACAAAAGGCCTAATTTTCTAATGGTGTGTACCAGAACGGTGTTCTTAAAGGGGGAGCTCATGAAAGCAATAGGTCATTCTCCTCCCTCAAAATTCTAGGTTAAAATTGTGGTGGCAGAGTGCGGTGAAGTGAAGGAATAAATGTGGAATGGGAGGGAATAGTCCAGACTTTCCAAGATTGAGGCCTCCACTATAGTCTGCTTGATTTGGTAAAATTCTCACTTTGCTTCGGGACTCCACTCAATCTTAATATATTTCTTTAACATATCATTGAGTGGTATCACAATCTCAGCGAATTCGGTAATGAACCGTCAGACGAAGTTTATCTTCCCAAAGAAAGATCTTATTTCCTTCTTACTATCAGGAATTTCCAAGTTTAGCAGTGCTTCTACTCTCTCAGGGTCGATGGATATCCCTTTTTCAAGGACTATATTCTTGAGAAATTTCCCTTCAGTGACCCCGAATATACACTTCTTGGGTTAAGGGAGATACTGTACTGGTTACATCTCTCACAGATCTGAGCGAGGTGGGTGGGATAATAACGTTTGTCCCAAGAAAAGATCATTAAATTATTCATGTAGATGATTATGCATTTATTAACTAGAACTTTGAATGCAATGTCCATGGCCTTCTAAAATGTGGCCCTAGTGTTAATTAGGCCGAAAGGCATTCTTCGGTATGAAAACATCCCCCACTTGGTGGTGAACATCATTTTAATCCTATCTTCAAATTTAACCATGACTTGGTTATACCTGGAGTACCCATCTAGAAAGGTCATCATTTATGAACCATTTGAAATTTGCAACACCTCATCCAGCGAAGGGAGAGGGTGATTATCTTTCTTGGAGGCTTTGTTTAAGTTGCAGAAATCCACACATAGGCAAATCTCACCAATCTTTTTGCATACAGGGACAAGGTTGGCAACCCATGTGGTATGCCAGATAGGAAAGATGATCCAGGCTGATAGTAATTTATGAACCTCCTGGTGGATCAGGGGTTTGATCAAAGGGTTTACTGGCCTTAGTTTCTTTCAGAAAGGTTTGGCCTCTAGTTTCAGGGGGATGGTATGCATCATGATAGATGTATCATAAGTTTTGAGATCTTCATACCCCCAGGTGATAACATCAATATATTCTCATAGAACCGTGAGAATCTTCTCCTTCTCCTCTGGGGAGTAGGAGATACCAATGTGGACAAAATTTTCTTCATCAGCTTTACCATTATTAACCTTTTCATATTTTCCTTCTTTGTAGGAGGATGATATCTTTTCTCAACCCCGGGGGTTCGAATCAAAGATTTGTTCTAGAGAGACCATCCCCTTAGGAATGGTGTTGGTAGGTAGGTCAATGATCCCATCATCTTCTTCCCCTTGCCCGGTATCATCATGATCAATTTCTTCCATGATCTGATCTTCAAAGACACCAACATTTTCCATGAAGGCCAAAATGTGCAATTCATCTTCGAAAACCTTAAAGTATGTTATATTGTTCAGGATTGACAGGGTAGGGACCATTTCAACAGAGAATCTCCAGAGCTGGGAACCACCCATCGAATTGAGGGTACTAGCATACATAGTGAGGGCATCCAGAACATAATTACATTTTTGGGGGCTAAGTTTGATGCCAAAAACATCAAAATCTTCAATTAAGCTCCATGCCCAGTTGCGGTATGCGGCCAGCCTTTTATCATGACATGTGTATTGGATCCGGACCTGTTTTATGATCAGCTCTGAATCACCCATTTCCTAGAGGTGATGATCCCTTTTCTCAAAGTGAATAGGATTCCAAGGACTAAATCCTTGTACTATGTGACATTGTTGGTGCTGGCAAACTACAATCTGTAGGATGCAAGGAAGGATTTCCCTCGCAGCTTGATTAATTCCACTCCAACACCGCAGCCTTGTTTGGACTGGGACACATCAAACTTCAGGATCCACAAATCATTGTTAGTTTTATGGGGATGAGGAAGTGAAGTGGCCTTTGGATTGGGTTTGGGGTTGGGAGATTTATTAGGTGATTCCCCCAAGTTGGATGGTCTGCAGGTGAGACTTTCCTCCAGAGAATCTTATGGTTTGGGTTCCTGGATGAGCGGTACCCCAAGTGTACCACTGGGTGAATTTCTTGCTCCAGGGAACCCAACTTTGTGCTCCTTCTCTTGGATATTGGTGATGTGATGGGTAGCGACAGACATATAGGGCTCACACTCCAATTCAAAGTGTTTTTGGTAATTTACCCGACACCAAGTGTCAGACAAGAGGGTGGCCAGAGTCACCTTGCTACCCTGTAAGTCTACCTCACATTTCAAATTTACATCCAGATCTTGAATCCTCTGAGTGATTATGGGATCATCCCCGGGGATGAAGTCAAAGGTTAGGATTTTCCATGGTAGATATACCCCGAGCGAGGATTTAGAGAAAAATATTTCATTTACCTTCCTGACTTCCATAAGTGTTTTCTTCATTCTAGGCTCAATTTCCACCAGGATCTAATTTGATTTCCTTTTCTAGGGGAGGCACAGGTGAAAATACCTGTTGAGGGCCTTTGACCAATTTTGACTCAATAACATCCCATAGGTTTCGGGGATGTCAACCACTTGGATGTTGATGATGTTGGATATCCAAGGATCCTGGATGAGCTGAATCTGGATGTTCTTTAGCTCATCGACCATCTTCACAATAGTTTTGTCCAATTGGATTACTGTGCCTTTGGAGGGTGTGGGAGTGAGACTAAGCTTCTGGCAGATGGACAAGGGCATGAAGTTAACTGAAGCACCAGAATCCACAAGGCAATTATACAGGTTTTTCCCTTGGATGTTTAGGCCTAGCAGGAAGGGAGGATCTTCTATATTTCCCTGGAAGACTATCAAGTTGGCATCATCAAAGCTGACAATCTTTGGCGGGTGACTAACAACTTCTGAGTTCCCTAAGAGCTGTAGGAGGGACTTCTTTTTCTCAGGATATTTAAGTAAAACCTCCATCAAGGTCATGGAGGTAGTGGTGTTTTCCAAAGCCTTGGTGATATCAAACTACCCCTTTGGGTAAAGTTGGCTCCCACCGGCCGGATCCCTCACATGGATAGGGCCAAGTCCTTTCGGTGGGAGGGAATGATCATTTGTATTAGAGTCCTGGGGGTGTTCTTGGGAGGCATTGATGCATAGGATGGCCCTTTTCCAAATTTACTCCAAGGGTTATATGGAGTCAGTGGGTTGGTGAAGGCGTTAGCCTCAAAGGTCGGAATGGATTTGTCAAACAACCCCTATAAATCGGGTTCTTCTTCATCCTCTTCGTCTATCCCAAAGAAGATGGTCTCACACGTAAAAGAAGTGTGATGGGGCTCTGCTGGGGAGGATTCTGGGGGAGTTGGATCAATAGGTTGTTGTTTGTCTGACTAGGAGATCTGGATGATCTTCTCCAACATGGCATAGTTCACCTTGTAATGCGAGCCAGTATTGTGCAATCTACACCACATGGTTAGGGGGTGGAATTTTGTGAGCTGCACAGAATGACTAGGTTCAACACCACCCTAAGTGGTAGTTTGATTCAGAGGGGGGCGTCTAGTATTTGTGTTATTGTTTCATTATTGTTGGCTGGGACGAGGCTCGTTGTTGTAGCTTCAACCTCTAGAATTGGTGTTTTGTTGGCCTAAGAAAATATTCCCTCTCTGGGAATTGGGATAATGGGGCGCCAAAGACCCCACCTTCAGCTATCCCATGTTCATTATGAAGGAGGACACCAATCACCAGAGGGATTCAACCTTGACAGACAGCTGGGTAGTGGTGTCACAGTGTGACGACTGAGGTGGCAGGTTACCTGGGAAAGCGAAAGCAGCTCCCAGAGTCAAGGATGGAAATCCTCCGGCTGCAGATGACTAGAAGAAAGGTACTTGGGTGAACTATGTCAAAGGTTGCTGCATCTACTCTGGATAATTCCAGGGAATGTATTCCAGACCCAGGGTTGTTTGGGTTTGAGATGGGTAAATGTACAGGGCCTGTTGGTCTATCAGTGGTGGACCCATGGCCATTGTTGGGGCACTCATCATCGGATTGGGATTGTATCCTCTAGAGTAAGGAGTTCCTCTGGGAAACATGTTGAAGGATACACTTTGTCCAATCCCATCGAGGGCCTTGCTCAAGTCGTGGGACAACTCCAGGACTAAGTTGTAAACTTTCACCAGGGTATCCCGGTCATTAGCGATGGTAGTTCTCCAAAGGAGATTAGTGACAAAGGGGTCCATAGAATTTAGGTACGTCTAGATAGTCACATCAGTGGATGGGATAAAAGGGCCCATGCACCACTTCAAATCCCATTGGAACCGATGATTGAAGGTAGCGAGAGGCTCATTTGGTTCCTTTCTGATAGAAATGAACTGGCTATGGGACCAAGTTGGGTCCACAAATATGGAAGGCCAGCAGAAAGGCGTCTTCCATATTCTGCCAACTATTGATGGAGTTGGCAGGAAATTTTAAATACCAGTTTAGCTCATTTTGTCCTAGGGATAAAAAAAACATCTGGGTTACAACATCTTGGTGTTGTATCTAGTGTCTATTCATGGCATATTTGTAGGCTTGGAGGTGTTCTATAGTTCGGGGACCTAGATTCTCATATTTGGGGAAAATCTTCCCCGGGTGCAGAGGAAGATCGTTAGTAGCACTGGGGAACTACCCCATTGGGGACTTGCTATTATTTAAGTAGGTAGCCATCAGGGTTGTTTGGTTTTGGCTTTGGTAGAAGTGAGTCCCCAAGATTATCTGAGGGATCTGGGTATTCTGGTGTGTAGTGGATCCCCAGGGAAAATTCAATGGCTGGTGCATTTGGTGGGTCCTTTTTCTTTGGACAGGAGGTCCGAGTTCTACAAACTCTCCTGGGTCAAGGGTCGATCGGAGGATTATTTCAAAGCATAGGGATGAAAATGACCCTATACCACAGAAAGCCTCATTCCCAAAACTAATGCTTGGGGAGTCCTCAGGCGGTGTGAAATTGAAATCTTCTAGGGGAGATGAGCTCATGACCTCCTTCTAGCACCAACTTATGTTGATGGGACTTTGTGACCAGCTCTGCCAATAGGGGATAAGTTGTCACTGGGTGCCGGAGTACCAACCAACTTTTCCTATAGAGCTTTACCATAGAATGAATTCTTCTAGCCTCCAAGCACCTGGTAGTTAGGTCTCGACGGTGAGGGGGAGCTAAGTTGGGCAGGTGACTATTTTTCAAGGGGATAGCTATTTTTTACTCATCACTTCTGGGGATTTAAAAAGGGGGTGAGGTTTCCTGCAAGCATCTTAGATTTACCAAAGAAATCACAAAATCTAGATTCGAGTTAGAGTATATTTCTACTTATAGTCATGCAATACATATTCAAACATCAACAATGCTCTAATGCAATAAAACAACACTAAATACTGGATACACAAGGAATCAGGGATTCATATGCATCCAATAGCAAAGGGAGATAAGATCCTTTAACTAAATGAAAAACACCGAAGTGAAGGACATAAGAAGACACAACACAAAAGATGATCGCTAACTTCTGAGATCAGAACAACAAATAACATAGGGCCACAAGTTGTTCTTCAATCTTTCATTAACTTGAAATGATTCCAGCATCACTAGCAAGTACATTCATGGCTCCAAGGGAACATTAAGCTATAGGTAACAGACTGAAAGTAAACTTTTAACTACAATGAACCTAAAAGTGTTATTTGGTATTACTACTGGACAGAGAAATCCTCCATTTTGCTGACCCTTGTTAAGGCATAGGTGTTAATATTTATACACAAACTTGACCTAATCTACTTGTACACTTTCTAAATAAAATACAATATCCATGGATGGTACTACCTACACCACTTACAATCATCTCAGGATGTACAGAGTTCTGACAAGACAAAAGAAGAAGAAGAAGAAACGGGAAAAATATAGAAGAATCGACCTAGAGAAGAGGGCCATAGTACTTGTAGAAGAAACTTGCTTATCTCTGTAACTTAGGCCATACCCCTCATTAATGTTGATTGTGGCTCCCTATCTTCGATGTGTGCCAGGTAGTAAATGCGAGAGTGGTGCCTTGGGGGAATAAGAAGATGTCTGTCAGAACCATCCCATCTGCCTGACCTGTCATTATCTAGATCACCTACATTTTGACCATTATTAATTGCTGACAATGATCAATCAGCTCTGGAGAACCTTGACATAGATTGTTGCAAAAGAATACAAAACTAGGACCCATAATTCTGGAGTCCGGGAGCTCATACTCAAATAATAACACATCTTCAAAACTTTTCCCTACTGGCAGAAATATCTCAAGACCGGAAGACTTCACTGTTCTTTACATTTTTGGAATGTCTCCAAAATTTGGAGAATTCCTTCCTCATCTATCTCTTTAATACATTCTTGACAGTCTTTGGCTGCCTCCAACTGATTAGCCACATCCTTGGTACCTTCCTTGAACTCTACAACCATCTTTGCAGTGTCGTGCGCTCAGAGAAAAATGCGGGTGAGACATGACATCTTTGCTCTATTAAAATCTCTAGGGGACCGAAACCGCGCCTCCATTATTTCATCAAATCTACTCAGAAAAAAATCCACCAAAGCACATGTCTCGGTGCTAAAGGGATCGACCTCTGAAACCCTTTTGATGAATGCCGCATATGAATTTAATGAATTTTGAATCACCGGGACTTTATCCTTCAAGGTCGCTACCAGTTGTTTGCTTGTCTGAATTTTAAGACCAAAGCTGGAGTGTTGGGCCTGGAGGAACCCAAAATCTTCATCTCCCAAAATACCCATCTCCGTGATGACTTCTTCCCCAAAATTTATTATCTCTTCCATCTTACTCTTCCATTATTCATACTTTTTTATCTCCCCCTCCCACTAAAAATTGATGCCATTTACCTGGCCCAAGATGTTAATGGCTTGGTGTAGGTCCAGGAGTGTGGATGTCATAAAATGCATTACGGCTCCCATCTAATCAGTTACCCAATCATCCACAGCTTGTTCTTTCTTCATCATTGTCCTTAGCGCGTCGATATCACCCTGCGGGAGCGGTGTTCCAGATGTGGAGGCCTCCAGAGGAATCATAGCCAATGGTTGTGTTAGCTCTGCAAGAATCCCAAGGAGATTATCATTTGTTTCTTTTTCCTCCTTCAGCTTCTATGCTTTATTTTCATACCGGCCCTCAATTTCCTGGCTAGCTTCTCTTAACAAGTCCAATTCCCCCTGTTTATCTCTTCTCCCTAGAGGGACTTCTGTGATGGTGTACTCTGTAGTTCCTGCTGCTGCCTCTTCTTTGTCTAGGGGAGGTGTCACTACTATCGCAATGGTATTTCCTCCCAGACCAGTCTGAATGGTATGGAGGGTCCGGGCCTTCTTAGGCTTATGGGCTTCTTGATTTTGAGCCATCATCTTGGCTAGAGAGAGTGGCTTTTATTTCCATCAGGGCCTTTCTCTTCCTTGATTCTGCCAGCCATTATGGCGGCACAAGTGGTCTTACTATTAGGTCCTAGATACTTGGGTCCTCTTTGGGGGCTTGTTGTGCTTCCCTGACATCTATGGTCACTTTGGACTCTTTTTCTTTATCCCTGAGGTTTCCCGCTTCTCCCACCTCAGTGGTATTTATGTTTGTAGTTTCGGGGTTCGTATTCATATTTTTAGGGTTTTCCCCCACATCCTGTTGCTACTGAGCTCTTTCGATGCTCTCTACCGAGACATTCTCCTCTAGGGGCCTATTTTTTGGAGGGGGTGAAGGTGTCTGACCTAGGTCTGACTATTGCACTGCGGAGACCACCTTGCCGAATGTCGTATCTTAGGGTAACGGGTTACCTAGGGTGTCTAGAGGCACTTGGAGCATGACGAATGAGGTTATGGTTGTTCCCGAAGGTCTATTTTCCCCAACCATAGTCAATTGCTCAACTTGTACCTACCTCTCTCCTATTTTGGTCCCCAAGACTGGTGTTTCTTCCACACCTAGTGTGCTTTCCTGTTCCTGCTCCTGGGTCTCTTTTTTTGGGGCAACTTCTTTTTCTTGTCTTTCCCCTTCTTCGAGGATAATCTCTACCTCTTGTGCGGCGATCTCTTCCACTACCCTCTCCACATCTTCCTAAAAATTTACCAGGTCATTAGTTTGAAATATTTCATCAAAATTATCATGGGGAGGGGAGGCCTCCAGAGGATTTTTTGTTTCAAGGGAGGAAGGGATGAGCTCCACAGGAATATTGCCCGATGGTCTGGGGCTCGCATCTGTGCTTGGTGGAGGATTATTTGTTCTTTATTTCCTTCTCCTCATCTATAATGAGGGCCCAACATCTAGAATAGCCGCACCCTCATCCTCCATCTCAGGTGCCCAGCTCATGAGTGTTGTGAGTGAAGGGGAGCCTGAAGGAAGGGAAAATCCCACCATAGCGACCATGAGACCAAGGGAAAGTCTTGCACTGATTATTTCTCCCAGCTGTTGAGATGACTCAAGCTGGGCATTAAGTTGTTCCATCAAAGGGGCTGGAACTGAGGACAGGACCGAAGCTGGGGTGATATATTTTTTTTTCCATTTGTCTCTTCTCTGTCCTAACATTCCAAAGCTAGAAGCAGGCCCCCGCAAAACTGGACCATCTCAGCGGGTTCTCTTTTTACATACCCGTGAAAAATATTCATGACTGCGCTTTACTACATCCTTAGTGATATCTTCTATTTTCAAAATTTTCAGGGTGTCCCAATCCATCAGAGGGAGAGCCATCTTGTCAATCCCTTTAGATTTATAGTCCGGGTCCTCCACGGGCCTAGTATCTCAGAAATCTTTTGGAAAGGTCTGGAGACCCATGCATTTCATCATACCTTTTGTCATTCTCTCATAATGCCAACTCTAGACCTCAAATTTGTCCTAGTAATCTACCCAAAAATCCTCCATGTGAGGCTCATGGGGTGCTAGCGCCTGAGGCAATGCTTGATTTATTTTGCCTAGCGGATCAAAATTGCTCTACATCAGGTAGAACTCTGCCAGCCCCAGACTTTTTAATTCATTATCGACCTCCTTGGCCGCTGCAAGGCTGTAAGTGTAATTATCATAAGTGATCAGGAAAGAAATGGTGGTAACTTTCTTGAGGCCATAATAAGTATGGACCTCCAGGATCTATCTGCAATATTCCATAAAAATAATCCTATCCCCGCAGTGTTTGGGCAATAGGTAGGGCTTGCTGGAGAACCCGGTCAGCCAAATTTATGAATGTTGTTGGAATTGAATGAAATAATGGTCATAGGAACTTACCAAGGCCATGGCCTCCTTTGACAGCCAATAATCGGCATCCCGAGTGGGTATCAAAATTTTGTAGTAAACGAAGGTATTGTTTACCTGGCAGAAATTGGGGAAGTTGGCTTCCCATTGAATATGGGGAAAATTATCCCAAGGAGCACTCTGTCTGGGCCCTGTCCCAAGGATGCCCACTATAAGTAAACCCTAGATTCTAGGTCTCTATTGTGCCAGTGCCCACAGAACATAAGAAGTCATGTGGAACTTGGATGTCTCTCTCACCTTGTTCAGCTAGAATTCCACATGATTGGAAATAATGGTTTCCCAATCAAAATTTTGCCTATTGGTGGTGATGTTGTATAGAAAGTAGTACATCCAAACTAAAAAATCTTGGGCACGTGGTTCCCTGAAGACCCGGCATAAGAAGATGATCCCCACTTGTATGTATTCTTTGAAGTCTGTGCGGGGGATCTCCAACTTCATTTTCCTATAATCCTTCTTCGATGTCTTCAGCCAGTGGGTGTTAAGGTGCTACCAGGCAGCCTATTGGACATTGTTGAGCTCTTGCAGTGACGCGGCTCAGGAGATAATGATAGAATTTGTAAACTGGGGGATTCCTAGTCCTGAAGCAAAAGTAGCAGTGTCGAGGGACACTAGGGGCATTGGGTAGCCCGTTGGAAGGGAAGAAACAAGTATAAAAACCTGAATGGTTGTGTTGTAATGTTCCACGAGGGTGAGAATCAGCTTTGGGGACTACACATAGCAAGGGAAGCAGGTGGCTTTGATTATGCTGGAGGTGACCACGTTCTTTGCCATACTGTCTCGGGCAGAACATTGTCCTTACCAGGCCCTGTAATTCAGCCCACAGTCTGACCTCTGTGTCGATGATTAGTTGTAATTTGGAATCCACCTTGGATCCCATGATGACACCATCCCTCAGATATTTTGATGTGAGTGAGAGATTCTCTAATGCTTTCTCGACCCTTGTCTTGGCGGTTGCCCTTGTTGAGGTGGACGAGAGTTCTAGACTTCCAGGAGGGGAAGATACTTCAGACATGTTTCTTGATGATTTATTCGTAGCCTGTAAGACTATACAACTGTTAATATAAATAATCAAATATAATAAATTCCTGGGTTTTGGAGATTTCATCACCATTTCGCACCTGTCCTCGAGAAGATGTTAGTTTATCAAATTCGGTAAATGCAATAAAAAAAATAACTTACTTAAAATTCGATCAATACCCAGGGGTCCCAGGGATTCTGGTTCATGCAAAAAATGAGATGAAGGCTATGGGACTACGCGGAACCCGGGGTTTGAGGAAACTGACCGTTATTGAAATGACTGGGCAATTCACCATACTGGGTTGACATGGGTTGTCACGTAGTCATGCAATGAATAGAGTAATGACATTTATTGTGACGGTTGTCTCAACATGAATAGAGTGAATTCCACCAGGGATGGTTTTAAATGCTCGCGTATGGGGAATTAATCCCACCATTAATGCTGAAGCAACAGGGAGAGAGAAATGCCACAACTTGCATAGGCGAGGTGACGAGATCGAGCCCAATGAACACCAGGCGGGTGAGTTTGAATTTGGTTAAATGACGTAGAGGGCACGGTGGACTCGAAGGAATGTATAGACCCTGTACATGAATTTACAGATGACTACATAGAAACTACACACTATGAACACTATGGATAGGAGGTCAAAGAATGACATTTACATAGGCGTGGACAAATTTACAACTAACCTACAAGCCACTACCTACAAATTTACAAAGACTTACAGAAATTTACACTATTTTACACTATCCACAAATGTACAGAGGGTAGACAACCCTCTTGTAGAGCCATCCCATGGATGGGAGGTGACAACAAAGACCAGAACACAAAGAAAACAAAGCCCAAAAAACAAAGGAACAAAACACAAACCAAAAAGGAAAGAGAAGGGCCAGAGGGACCTACCTAAAAACCAAAGATGCAAAAGGAAGGGTACAGGAGGTGCTCTACAAATGAACAACTCTTCAAAACCCATGAACACACTGAGAACACTGCAGGATATCTTGAGCATGCACAGGTCAGAACTCCAAATCACTATTAATCACTTGAAGCAAATCACACTTAGCTCAGTAGTAAATCACACAATTCACTCTTAATTCTCTTTTAATTTGCTTCGAGTGTAAATTGTTCATGGTAAGTGTAACAATGACAGACAAAGCTTAATTTATATCCCTTAGATTAAAATGCACCATTCCCTTCCGCAAAACCTAAGATAAAGGATAACCTCCAAACTCCAGGCCCAAGAATCCTGCTCTATCACACGCTCCAACTACAGAGGAAGTAACGGCACAAGAATCCTGGGGTCTGGAATTCAGATGGCATGATGGAACAAAACACTTTGGGATAGGGTCCCAGAGTGTAGAAAACCAAAATGAAGCGAAAACAACAACCGAATAAAGGCAAAGGCCAGAGAAAGAAAAAGAAGGCCAAAAAGAAACAAAGGAAGAACCAAAAGCGAAAAAAGGGGGACCCAACATTTTGCCAACAAAATGTAGGGACGGGTATGCAGGGCATAACACTATGTCCTTTGTACTAAAGACCTATTATTTTAATATGTTGTAAGATGCTTTCCTACTATATTATCGCTCACACACACACACACACATTTAGTTTAAATTATGGTTATATGAAAATCTATGGAATAAAATGTTCTTGTCGCCTCAAGTTGTGTAACTTCCTACAACCAATGACTGATCAACGTTGAACTCATCCTTTGATCTTGATACATCTTTGTCAATTTGTCAATTTGTGAACAACCTTGAAGACTTATACTAGTTTTGGTTAATGGAAGATAAGAAACTCGTGACTTCTTTTAAGAGGTGTGGAGTTAGTTAATATGTTTCTAACTAATCAAGAGTTGTAATTATTCTAGGACTCATTCTTGCAAGTGTGTTATCTTTATGGATTGTAAATCTTCTCTTAGACTGATGGATATTTCATGCCTGTGTGGTTGAATCTTTCAACCTTTTTGAGATATATATATATATTACAACCTTTGCATAAATGTATATATATTGTTCTAGATAATATATCATTATTATAGTAAATTTTGAGTAATTGTATTTTGTCAAGATGATTTCATGGATGGACTGTGTTAATCAAGTTATTTACTTTTGTTAAGTTTAATTGGAGTTACCTCAAGGGGCCCCACTTGAGGTACATCTCTTATCTATTTTTTTAATGCATTATAGGAGTAGTAATTTGTTAAGCATATTATTAGATTCTATTGAGATATATTGATGAACTATAACTGATTGAATGTTTGAAGATGACAACGTTGTTGATCACCAAAATGAAGAAATTTAATGCAAGACATTAAATTAGTTAATGTATTGTATTGTATTTTCATTGATGTCAACTTGATATACTCTGATTGGTCATATTCATATTGTCAAAGACTTCAATAAACCGAAGAGATAAAGGTTAGGTTATCAGTAATGCATAAAAGTTTAGTATACACCAAGTGGCAACAAACACCGACGGACAGTGCACACTGAAGGATATAGAACCCCGAGAATAGTCATAGTGTAAACTGAGCAAGATACCCAAAAAAACATTACCGACATGAACCAAATTAATACCCGAGCAAAACTAAAATCATAGTGTTGCCCAATGGACAGACAACTCTGACAGATAGAGATTCCCAAGGACAACTGAAGTCAAGATCGAGCAAACAAAGAGTTAACACCTATCAGAATTGAAGTTTAGAAACCATAAAAGACTTAGCTGGTAGGAGCTAAAAATGGATTTAACTGATTGATCACATTTTTTTCATTGACCAGTTAAAAGATAGAGATAAGCTAGAGTTTTAAAGCTATTTTTATTCTAGTTATTAAGAAGAAATCTATGGTATAAAACTAAAGCAAGCTTTAAAGAAAGAATGGGGAGATTTGTAGATCATGTCAAGAACAAGAAATAAAAGGACTTAGAAATAGTCAAAATCATGTCTATAAAAGAGACAAGCTAAATCATAACAAATGAGGGAAAAGAATAGAAGAGGATGCTGAAGAGAATTCTAGTGAAGAAAGAAGTCTTCATAAAGACCTGAACATAGAAGCTGAGGAACAAGAGCTAAAGTTTTCTGCAAACACTGAGCAATAGAGAAGCAACAACATCACTGAGAAGAAAGAAGTGGAGCAAAGGTATTAAAGAGGAACATTGATCAGAAAGGTAGTATGAGCTTACAATAGATCTAAAAATATGCAATTCAAAGTTATATTAATGAACAGATCATTTACTATTTTAGTTTAACAATTGGATCAGAAAGAATCTTAACCAAGCAGGATTTAACTATCCTTTATTTATTGAGATACATCCCAAGGAGTATCAAAAATTTTCTCATGAAGATAGCATATTGAAATTCTAGATATCAAGTGACAAACTATTATATTTAAATCTTCTAACAAGGTCACACTTAATAGTGTATTTGTAACCTTTAACAGGGTTGGCTCTTCACTGAGCTCACTTCAGAAGAGTGAAAATTTTGGGTTACCGCTCCCAAGTGGTTTTTCCCTTAACAGGGTTTCCACATTAAAAATCCATGTGTCAAATGTGTATATGGTTCATTGCTTTGATGTTTTTCTTTACACATTACTAAAAAAGGATTGATCAATAAACACTAAGTTATTTACTATATTTTAGTAAAGGCTAAGACTGTTATTCAGTAAAGCTTAAGAATAAGGATAATTAGTGAACTCTGAGCAGTACTTATTTGATAATATTGTTTAAAGGCATTCATCTTGTAGGACTGAAGATAACTAGAGGTTTTATATTTGAGATATAAAGTTTTGGTTGGTTATTGGATTAATTTTTTAGGCCATTGATTCACCCCCTCTCAGTTATTCTAAGAATTTTTATCAGAGCTTTGTGTGCTTAGAAGGAAGGTTTCAAGACCTAAGCTAAATATCACAATATGAACAAAAGGAATGTGCCTAAGTTGAAAAAGGACAACTTTCCATCATGGCAAAGCACGATAAGACTCCACCTATCAGGAATTGGAAATGATGTTACTCAATACTTGGATACTGAATGTGTTTCCCATAGGACCTCATACACTTGATCAATTGAGAGAAAAGCTTGAACACAATTGTATGATGATAGAACTTGCTTCCTCACTCTCTAATGCTGAATTTGAAGATGTCAAAACATGCACCATTGAAAAGCAAATGTGGGAAAAATTGAAGCTAGTACATGGAGGAGATGCAAATGTGCTAAGAGCTAAGGCAGAAAGCCTAAGAGGAAGGTTTGATGACCTAAGAATGAAAGAAGGACAAAACATCATTCAGTATAGCTACAGAATCAAAGAAGTAGTAAATTCTATCTAAGGAGTTGGAGGTGTACTTAAATAAGAAATAGTGGTAAGTAAAATTCTCATAACCTTATTGTCTATTTACGCTATTAGAGTATCTACTATACAAGAAATGAGAGTAGTAGAAAATAACAATGTCACTCTATATAGTTTGATTGGTAGACTTATTTAATTTGAGATGAATAACTTTGACAACAGTGTCTTACCATCTATTGAGTCTGCATTCAAATCTTCTTTGAAAATAAGTAGATCAATTCATAAACACACTTTGAGAAATGATACTGAAAGTGATAGTGATGAACAAGAACTTGATGCTATTAAAGCACTAATGGCTAGAAGATTGCAGAGAGGCAAAGGTAGATACAAAGGTAAACTACCACTTGGATGTTTTAACTGTAAAGAGATTCGACACTTTGCTGCTAGATGTCCTAACAAAAGAAAGATGACAGAAGTAAAGACAAAACTTATGAGAAGAATCCTGACAAAGGTGATGACCAAGATTATCGAAGCAACTAACAATCTAACAAAAGAGACAACTGAGACTACAAGGAAAAATGCAAGGAATCTTGTTACCTGGTTGAGAACAAAGATGAAGATACTAACACCGAGTCTGATGAAGATATTGAGATAGTATTTGTTGCTATGAAGGATGATTCAGATGAAGAAGAAAGGTATGTAGAAACTACACTCATATATAAGGTTAGTAAGAATGATGTCTGTATTATTGATAGTGGTTGTACTCACCACATGACTAGAGATAAGGAAAATTTTGAGAGTTTTGAATATTATAATGGTGGATCAGTAAGAATAGGTAATGACTCACCTTGTCTAGTTGAAGGTAAAGGAACTATAATTTTGAATAATCTGATCAGATGTGAAAATGCATACTGGGTAAAAGGACTTAATTATAATCTATTGAGTGTTTCACAACTGAATAACATAGGTCACCGAGTTGCATTTGAGAACAAAAAGGAAAATATCTTCAATGAATCAGGAAGGTTGATTGGAACTGGTGAACATACAAAAGGTAACCTATTATATCTTTATGATATTAATACCACTTGATTAATGGCTATAAATGAAGACATATGGTTGTGGCATAAAAGGTTATGTCATGTGAACTTTGACAATATGGCTAGGATAAGCAATAAAAGGAAAGTAAGAGGCTTACCGAGAATGTCAAAACCTGACCATGTCATGTGTAAGAATTGTCAAAAATGTAAAATAAAAAAGTTTAGTTTCAAGAGAAAAACCTTCACATCTAATGTCATTCTAGAATTAGTCCATACGACCTATGTGGATGATAGGAAACTTGCATTCAACCAAATGACAATTTCCACATAACCCATTATAGATATGAAGCAAATAAACACTTTAAAATCCACATGCAAGAGAATAGACAACATACCCACAAATATGTGACACGAGATATATCCTGGGAAACCCTCATGGGGGAAAAAACCCAGCCTCCAAAAGAAACCATCATCATGTATTATTCAAAAAAAATCATTGCAATACAACCATGAAAGCCTTCAAATCCCTAGCCACAACCAAGAAATCCATGTGAACTAGTATGACTCCACACATCCCATGCCATGCTTCCAACCTTCACAAATTCTACCTTTGGCTAACCTGTCCAACAGTCTAACCTCAACAACAACCCTTGTGGTTTCTTTTATAGAAACAAACTCCTACAAAACCACCAAATGGTATTACATAAACCATGTGCTACCTAACCCCATTGACCCACATTTAATATTGGGTACTTTATTAACTTTATTTCCCCAATATTAAATAATATCACAATGTTACAATACAACTCTCAAAGAATATTCCATGGGAATCTCTACATGTTGCACGTCCATCTAGGTGCAACATTTACATAATAAAATGAAATAATACAATAATAAAAATTATTATGAAATATGTACAACACACATTTTCTCAACAATCTCCCACTTGTTGTATACATTGCATAAGGGTCAATACGTAGCCACATAAATGAACAAGGGATCAATCCCTTCTAGAACATACACCATCATGAACCAAAGCACACCATGTGCTCCATCCAGGTACCCACAAAAAAATCAAAGTATCCACCATCTCATACATGAATGAACCCACCTCCTATTATGCCACTACCACTAGACATACATAGAAGCCATCCAAAGAGAAAGTTACCCAACCTGTCACATAAGAATCATAAAATCCTGTACCAACTGATATCCCAAGCACAAACACTCAGTCCAAAGGTAATCACATGCATCCATTGTTTTCAAATCCATAGCTGAAATAGCACACATAGAAAGTTCTAACACATCCAACTATCCATACCTCTAAGGTATACCAAGTGAATCCAAAATCAACATATCCAACTTGTAACCTACAATCACAAGCCTTAAGAGAAAATACCTACCACATACACACCAAGAATCTCCCACTGCAAAGGTAATGTCAAATCTGAAATCAATCCACTCACAACATCTCATAAAAGTGAATCCATGTAGTATCAAGGACATCCACAACAATATGCAACATATAAACAAATATCCTACAAACAACTCTCATAACAAGTCTCCAACACTCTCCCAAGTTCTCCAGAACCATCAAAGGAAAGAGATTAAGGAATAATCATGCCATCTCCCACATAAAACACACGAACACAAACCAATGGTCACAAACCTCAAACCAATCTCAAATCCAATGAAAGTGAAATCAAACATCCAAGAAGATAACCAAGACCAAGAGAAACTATGCAAACCATAACCTGTATCATGTCCTTCTACACACACCTATAAATATCAACTGTACCAAGTATGATCTCCTCCATAAAACCCCATACAAGAAGCCACAATAACACCCAAACCATAACATATAACCAATCATGGATGTAAGCCTCTCACAAGAAGATAAAACTCATAACCATTCCTAATCCAAGGAATATGCCCAATAAAACTATCTCCTAAACTCAACCATGATCATATCATAAAAACAACATATGCACAAGGAGATAACCAATGCCAAAAATATCTCTCAAATGAACCCTCCATAACTAACTCACACTATAGCTCAAGATCCATATCCATGAAAGATAAGCATAAATATAATGCACCTGAGAAGAAACAAAAAGGGCTATATCTCTCAAGTAGTAAACTGCCGAGTAGACCAAGAGTGGGGAATGAGAATGCTCATCAAGATATCCAAGTCTCCAACCAAGAATAATCTAAGAACACTCTCCTCTCAAGTTTATATCAGGTGAATGCTCCTTAGTCTTCCTACTGAAACCATCAACCGTCCTAACACATACATCTCTAATCCAAGAGAAATCAGCATCATCTCTGTCTCTAAGTATCCATGAGCACCTATAACCAATCAACCCATGCCAAATCCAAATGCAACATAGAAATATCATGAAGTATCTAGCAAATGATCAATGTACTCGATACACTAAATCAAGATCAATGTCACAAATCCAACCTAGGATTCAGGATCATAAATATGACAACCATGATCTAAACCATCTCAACTAAAGAGATAGCATGCTCCATATGAACATAACATGTCAAAACTCTAAACGCATATCAAGAGTATACCATGACATAATAATGAAACCATCCTAAAACCAAGGATAACATGTCAAATGAAAGCATAAACCATGACTTTACCAAAGACCCCATGATTCCTCAAGATGTCACCATCTCCACATACCATGAAGATAACCACCACCTACAAGTGCACCAATAAATGTCAAAGATTCTTCTACAGCAACATGATCTAAGTCACCCTCCAACATCTGCAAACACTCAATACATATCACTGCCAACAACTATTGGCAAGTTGAATCCTAGAGGACACATGATTTATTTTGTGTTGTCATTATGGCAACAAAGTCATATTAAGTTTTTGTCAAAGATAACTTAGAAGATAAAATGACTAAGTATGGAAAATAGGACAGACAGAGTTATACAGCGATCAACACATCCGCGCACATGCAAGAGATCGAATCAAAGTATGCATGTTCATATATATGTTCTATGTTTCATATACATACTAAGTCCATACATGCATGGTATAGAATGATAGTATAGAGAAATTACAGATAGATCAGTGCACCAGCAGTCCAGAAGAGAGAGCATGAAAGCTGACTAGTGTTTTGATCAGCGTATATTATTTTGTTATGTAAAGGCCAAGTGCCTATGATAGTATGTTTGTAATGATGTAATTAGTAATGTTGTAAACACACTTAAGTCAATTAGTTTGGAAGCGTTGTGTATTATGTTTTAGGGCTGACCATAAGTCTTGTTTTGGGTTGCATCTATTCAGGGATGAACATATAAGTATGTAATGTAAAGTTATGTTACAAGTGTCAAAGAATATGAATGAGAAAAAGATAGAAGAACAGCACATACATGTCAATATGAGATAAAGTTCTTTAAGAGAGTAAGAGCATCAGCGCATACACAGAACTGATCAGACAGCAATTCACTTTTGATATAGTGTATATCAACTATCAGAAGGTGTTAGCCTTCATCCTATTGAGAAGTGAGCTCAGGGTTTTGTAAAGATTCCTAATAGGGTCATTGTACTTGCACTGTAAAGACTGCTTCTAACAGGGCAAAGGACCTTTAACAGGTTCATTATACTAGTACAATATTTGTGGATACTAATTCCCACCGGGGTTTTCTTCTGATCAAGGTTTCCCCGTAATCATATCATGTGTTATGTGTTCTTGTATTGAGATTCATTGGATGTATGTTTGATTTATGTTTAAATTGCTGAAATATAATAAATAGACAAACACTGATTCATCCCCCCCCTCTCAGTGTTTCTAACAATTGGTATTAGAGCTCTGGTCCTCTGAAAGAAATTTTAACCACTTGAGGAGATCATGGACTCAATAGAAGCAAAACATTTGAAAAATAATCTTGAAGCAGCTCTTGAAGATCTTGACAGATCTGAAAAAGAAAATGAAGAACTTAGACTGAAAGTTGATGGCTCACAAATGCTTATCAAGAAATTGAGAAAAGATTTGAAAGATTGTTCTACAAGTGATTTAGGGAAAATAGTCAAAAAGATGAATGAAGAGAACATGTCTCTAAAAGATAAAATTGAAAATCTGGATGAACAACTAACTGACAGTCAAATTGCTATTGAAGAAAAGATCAAAGAAAGCAAACAATTAGAAGATGAACTTTTGCAAGCAAACATGAAAGCCTTGGAATTAGAGAAAATAAAGAAGAAGATGGAATCTGAATTAACAAAAGCAAAGGATAATATTGATAAACTCCACACAAGTTCTGATTCACTTCAATTTCAACTCAATGCACAAAAGCTAAAAGGTGACACTAGTGGTCTTGGATACAGTGTAGCACAAGTTGAAATCAATTCATTGAAAGAAAGAAAGAAAGCACATGAAGCATCTTCAAAAGCAAAGAAAGTTGAAAATGTTGCAGAGATTAAAACAAATCCACCTAAAGGAGAAATCAAGCAAGTTAACAAAACTTGTTATGCATGTAATAAACATGATCATTTGGCAAGAGATTGCAAAGAGGTAAGACCTTTCAATGGTTATTGTTACTCCTGTAATAAGTTTGGTCACAAGGCTATACATTGCAGAATAAATCAAAGAAATCAGTCATAGCAGAATCAGAGAAAAATGAATCAAAACAATCAGAGCAATTAGCCTCAAAGAAATTTGTAGAACATTACATGTCAGGTATGTAACTACAATGGACACACAACAAAGAAGTGCAGCATGATGAACAAGAACATCAGACCTCCTATCATTTGTCACACATTTAGAAAGGCTAGACACATCTCAAGGTTCTGTAGATCCAGAACTCAAAAACAAGAGGATCCTAAGAAATCACTATTTGAAGAAGAAGGAGAAGTCAAGTTTGTTCAAGAAAAATTTGGGTTGAAGTAAAGAAGGACAACGTAGAGAACAAAGTAGTTGATGCATCCACAGTGGACGCATCCTCTATTTCTGGTTGAATAGACCTTGTTGGTCTTAGGGGGAGCTATTCTAGCTCGGAACCCATGCACGGCTGGTATACTCACCTCTGAGTATGCACCTATGAAATTATGTTTATGATCATAGTTGGATGTAGTATGCATGTATGCATTATCTACAATACACTCTGAACGAAGTTTGAGATTCTCTATGAAAACTACGTATGGTTGCAAACATTAAATGGAGTAACTTTTATAAAAAGATGTAAGTGTTCGATCTTCTTCACATTTGCATTTGAGATCATAGAATTTAGATAGCACAGGAGCACTAAGTATCAAAGCACAGAAGCATAACAGATTTGGTGGTTAAGAAGCATGGTTAAGAAGTTGGAACGAAACCCTAGTAGTCGCATCGTTTCAAATTTTCATGAAACCCTATTTAATCAATCATTAAGTAAGTATGGTGGCTCCAGTTGTATTTGGCATTACTAAGAGGAAGAGATTTTTATTTAAGAGGCATCCATTTAAATCCATATTAGATGATGTCGAAGGAGCTTTCTCCAAAACTCCGTTAGGAGTCGTTCACGTAGAAGACATCCGTGCATACATTTATTGTAAAAAGGAAACAATTGGAGATAATAGTATAGCCACTCTCATGGCTTCGATGATGAAACCAGACTACTCATTCAAGGATGAATATGTGCACCTCACAGACAACCCTATCTTTGAGTATTCAAATGCGCACAAATTCTATGAACTAGAATGGGTTAAAATCTTGTTGAGCAGGATTCATGATGACCTCTACTAGATTGGTGAGGTTCCTGTCTGCATCACCTCTGACCTAATCCATGAATTAAATGGACTTCCTAAGACTGGACCATTTCTTCCTATTGGTAAGGATGTCAAGAAAGAGGTTGAGCAAGCATGCCTATCCAAAAGTGACAGGCGCGGTATGATAGTTGATCCTATCAAGGAAGAAGACATAAAGCTTCTAACTATGATCCTTGGTTACAAGTTCCAACAAGCAAGTAGATTGAATAGTGTCTCTGTAGCAACTATTCTTACAGCTATAAGGATGGTGAAGGATAACACTCAATACAATCTCTGTGAGCTATTGCACGCTCAATTGATTGACAACATCTAAGCTATCAAGCATCACAAGAGCAAGACATTTAGGTTTGGGTCTTTGATCATCTATCTATACTTCCATATTGTTAGTAAGGTTGCAAATCTTTACCTAGATAGAAGCAAACCCACTATGTCTCAAATTTCACTAAAAGCCACATTAGAGAGTAGTGCAAAGGATGCTATGGACATGGACATAAAAAATTTCAGGATCAAGATGCAAAAGAGGTTGAAGACATCTGAGAAGATTGTTGAAAAGTACAAGGAAACCATATGCTTCATGGTAGAGACTGACTACACTTGCATGGAGGTAGTTGAGCCTATAACTAAATGGATTCATCCACTTGGGTATGAAGTGGAGGAACATGTATTGGAAGGATATGCATAGGTCCTTTTGTTTGCACCCAAAGATCCCAATGAGCCCATATGGGGCACTTACAGGGAAAAGACTAATGAAGTTGAGTCTACTCTATATAGTGCTAATAAAAAAAGAAAGGCATCTAAGATTACATATTCTAAGAGTTCATGGAATCACTCAAGAAGACTTAGATAAAGCCAAGGAAGCTAAGATTTCAAAAGAAATTGAGAAGACTGATGAAATCCAGAAGAAGAAGAAAGTAGAGAGCACCTCTATCCCCTCTACCACCATTGACCTAGACTCATCTCCACCTTCTATACCAAGAAATAAGTCTAGAGGAAAGAAGCAAGCACCCACAAATCACCCATCCTCAAGGAACACATGGAGCACAGCAAGGAACACTCAAGCTCCTCATGAGGTAGGATTCAGACCTAGTCTAAATGTCTTAATAAACAGGATTATTAATGAAGGAAGACTAGACACAATTGCAAAGGTTTATGACAATTATCAAGAGATAGATAAATCTGAGATACATTCTATGATCATCTCTCATATGATTAAGTTCAAGAAATCAGTTCTAGAACTTAAGACAGTGATACCTGATAAGTTATGGAACATACTGGAAATAATGAAGAGACATACAATTGAGGAAGACATGAGGATAAGAGAAGAAACATTGGATAATCTTCTCCCTGTATGCTCACATGATGAGAAGGCAATTCTATTAGATCTAGTGAAGCCTCATCTTAGAACTAAGACAAGGACACTTCATATTATGAACAAGGAATATGAGTTAGTTGGGAAAGAGATAGAAAAAGATTTTGCACAAGTGTTTATGGATAGACACATGTATCCATCAACGACACCTACAACAAAGGTAACTCCAGCTCCTCCCAAACAAGTTACAGAACCGGTGATTCAAAATGCACCTATGACAGGTCCATAGGTTTCAGCACCCTTAGTGTCAATAACTTCTGATACAACAAAAGACTTAGAAGATACTATAGTGGTTGATAATATCAAGATATCCATGACAACATCTGACAATGACATGGACAAAGTTGATAAAGCATTTTTAAGCACTGAAGAGATGTACACTGATGATACATCTGTACAACAAGATGAAGTTCCCTCTAATGATCCAATAGACTTGAATAAAGAGAAAGATACTCAAGATAATGAGACACCAGTCAAGGAGATACCAGCAAAGAGTGAATACATGGATACCAGTCAAAATGCTATATTCACTCCATCCACTTTACCATCTACTTCATTTTTGTCAAGGTTAACTCCTGACTCAGCAAGTCTAGATGCGTGGGCAGAAGAGGACTTAATGAAGATCAACGTTCTAGCTATGGAAAAGGCCAAAGAAAAATAGGTTATGAGGAACCCTCTTTTCTTGGAATTAGTAAATGTCTTGAATGATCTAGTGCCTATAGACAAGAAAGTAGCCAAAATTCAATCAGTTGAAGATGTCGACATCATTCTAACAAGCTTCAAAGCACACTTTACAGATCTAGTAGACTCTGCTACTAGAATTGCAAAAGATGAATATAAAAAGGAAAGGTTGAATGAACTAGTAAAGAACTTTGCCTTAGATCTAAACTCATTAAAAATTGGCCAGTCCAAATTGAAAGAGTTAGCAACCAAAGGCAGAAATGTAATATAAAATTGCATGGACAGAGTGAAATTCACCTCTGAGCATATCAAGAAGATATAAGAAGTAGATATCATGGTTGACAACATTAGGAAATCAGTTGAAACATCCACGCAAGACATGAACATCTGTAACAATGTCTATCAAGGTCAATTGGACAAGATTGAAAAGGCTAAGTTGGAGATCAGTAAGATAAGAGTCGGACAAACTCAATTGAGAAATGCACTTGCGCCCTCTCTAGCAGTTCTGAATGAGAACATCAAACAGATTGATGCCACCATTGTGACATATGATCAAGTTCCCTGCATGGATTTGATAAAGATGGAGAAGATGACATATGCCTTATGTGCGCATCTTCAGGCAGTTGATGCAATGAAGGTATTCTGGCAAAAAGAGATCCAATCTCTTCAAATTGTGTACCCGGCCAGATGTTTACATGGAGTAAGTATCTAGAAGACTTACAAGTTTTGGACACCTTTGTCATTAATTTCAAAGGGGGAGTAATGTATATAGAGAATGTGTATATATGGGGAGCAATATATATATATATGTTAAGAGATGCAATGATATATAGTTATTTTGTGTGTTAAGTCATTTTGAGAAAATTGGCCACATTCCTTTGTTGCCATTAATGACAAAGGGGGAGATTGTTGGCAAGTTGATTCCTAGAGGACACATGACTTATTTTGTGTTGTCATTATGGCAACAAAGTCATATTAGGTTTCTGTCAAAGATAACTTAGAAGATAAAATGACTAAGTATGGAAAACAAGACAGACAGAGTTATACAACGATCAGCACTTTAGCGCACGTGCGAGAGATCGAATCAGAGTATGCATGTTCAAATATATGTTCTATGTTTCATGTACATACTAAGTCCAAACACGCATGGTATAGAATGATAGTACGGAGAAGTTACAGACAGATCAGTGCACCAGCAGTCCAGAAGACAGAGCATGAAAGTCGACTAGTGTTTTGATCAGCGTATATTATTTTGTTATGTAAAGGCCAAGTGCCTATGATAGTATGTTTGTAATGATGTAATTAGTAATATTGTAAACACGCTTAAGCCAATTAGTTTGGAAGCATTGTGTATTATGTTTTAGGGCCGATCATAAGTCTTGTTTTGGGTCACGTCTATTCGGGCATGAACATATAAGTATGTAATGTAAAGTTATGTTACAAGTGTCAAAGAATATGAATGAGAAAAAGATAGAAGAGCAACACGGACAATTCAATATTAGATAAAGCTTTTTAAGAGAGTAAGAGCATCAGCGCATACACGGAACTGATCAGACAGCAGTGTCATTACAGCAGTTCACTTTTGATATAGTGTATATCAACTATCAGAAGGTTGTAGCCTTCATCCTATTGAGCAGTGAGCTCTAGCAGTGAGCCATATACCTTTAACGGGTTTTGTAAAGACTCCTAACAGGGTCATTATACTTGCATTGTAAAGACTACTTCTAACAGGGCAAAGGAACTTTAACAGGTTCATTATACTAGTACAATATTTGTGGGTACTAATTCCCACGGGGGTTTTCTTCTGATCAAGGTTTCCCCATAATCATATCATGTGTTATGTGTTCTTGTATTGAGCTTCATTGGATGTATGTTTGATTTATGTTTAAGTTGCTGAAATATAATAAATAGACAAACACTGATTCACCCCCCCTCTCAGTGTTTCTAATAACAACTCCCACTCAACCGTGCTACCAAGTCACCCATGGCATCATGATATCCATCTCCTACACCAAGAAGATACAAAGCCAGTAATCAATCCTACACCGCCACATCATCACTGTCACAAGCTCCCACTGACCCATGTATCCAAGCTATCCATGACATCATGATAAAACCATCCTCTAACCATGAGAATCAACCAAGGCATCAAACCATGAAATAACTCAAAGAAAGCAATCATGAGCTCCTCAAAAAAACCAAAAATAACCATGATCCTCAACCAAGAAGATATGCTATCATAACCAAATCAGGAGTCCAAACAAAATGATCATAAATCAAAATACCTGTCAGCATAAATATTCAACCACAATCCTCCACCATGATTGTACCTGGTAACAACATCTCATCCTCTCTACAAGACAACAAATCAGAAAAATCATGTGGCAAAACCATGCCACCAATCTGAATATGTGTCCATAATGAAAGATCAATAGGCATAGACAACCCATATCCAATCCATAAATTCAACCTATAAGTATAAACCGCTTATATAACTGCACAACCTGTAGACCCAACAGTGCACCATACATATCCAAACCACATACTAATAACCATGTCAACATGAGACCAATCTGAAATATAAACTGAGTATACAATGACATAATAATCCAAATCTCTAAAATAAACCATGTCATAACCTCACAATGTCACCATAGTCAATATAATCCATAAATAGTTCAGATCAAAATATCACCAAATAAACCATGCCAAACCTGCACCAAATCTAAACCAACATGTAGAGCTCTCCAAGAGCTTTCCGTCGACTATTCAAGTCCAAAATCAAACTCTGTATGCCCAAGTTATGCTCTGTTAAAGAAATTAGCCTCCAAGGCTATAAATGCAATAAATAAGATTCCAAAAAATGCCAATGCCCCCAAAAAAATCAACTTCTAAATTTCTCCAATATACCATCAAAAAATATTTTATTTCCCTTCCTGGGTCTGACGCCACCCATAAATCAGAGGGCATAAAAAAAAATAACAGCAACATCATTTAATAATCCAAAGTTTTTATTAAAAAAAAAACTATATAAAAAAAAAGATGGAAGAATTTTATAATTTCAAAGTTTTATTTAAATAAAAAAAAACCTTTTAAAAAAAAATGTAACCCCCAAAGGGGACCGTCGGCGGGGGAGGACCCACCACCCTCTACCGTAGCCTGAGCTGGGCTTGGCTCCCAAAGTGAAGGTGGGGGCCAACAACCCTGCCACCACAGTACAGTACAGTCCCTGCGGTGGACAGGGATTGTCATCCCTGCCTTGTGCAGGGTACGGGGAGCCGAGGGGGTGGTGGCCCCGCGCCATCCCAAAAACTTAAAAAAAAAAAATTTTTGTTTTTGTTTTTATTTTTAAACAATTTTTTTTTCAAC
>MU224239.1:1538561-1550731 GCA_018584345.1 Thuja plicata
GGTGACTGCCTTACTGCTCGGTTTGAACTGTTTGATCGGTGAGCTTTACTGAATGCTCGGTATAGGCTGTGGGTTGAGTGATGAGCTCGGTAAGCATTCAAAACCGAATAAGTGTTTTCACTAAGTGTATTCACTGATGCCAAATGTATCATTATTCCAACAATAGTTTATTAATTTCTTTATTTCTCTTTACATCTGTATTCATTGAGTGGTTTAATAATAGGGTATTAACTTGCTCATGATTTAATAGTACTACCCTCAACATCAATTTTATGGCCGACTTCATCAACATTACCCTCATTTAGAAAAATATCTCGCTCCTTACCAATTATATATCTCATTTGATGGATTGCAGGAACCACCAAATAGATACTTGTTAGATCTATCTTCCTTGAATGAGGGAAATGCGGGAATGGTAAACGAAAACATGTAGTACGACTAAAATAGGGAGATCAACTAGAGGTCAAAAGATTAGAAAAAAATTCAATAAATGCATGCAATTTTTCCTTACTGAAGGGGGGTCATGTTCTTATGATGATGAGACCAAAGGCGACATCAAGGTGCCCTTTTGGTACACACATCTTGAGAAAGAATGGGTACCCAAGGAGCTACCTCCAATTAACACTAATTTTTGTGTTAACAAGAGGATATATCGTATAGCTCCATCCTCATTACATGGTTTGGGCCTATTTTCCATGGATGGGATAAAGGTATGTTACAACAAAGTTGTTGAATTGATGGAGTTTGTCGAACCTTGTTACAATTACCATGATTAGATGCGGATTGCTCAATATAAAAAAAGTATGTGTAGTTATGCACTGTCAGCAAATTATATACAATGGAAAGAAAATGGTCAAAGTAAAAGATTTTCTATATACATTGAAGGGAGACCAAAAATAATAGGGAATATTGTGGGTTTTATAAATAGTATGCGACCTGCAACAACTAATAAGCAACCCAATACCATATTTGAGGCGCATGAGGGGAATCATGTTTTTGTATGTGCAATGAAATCAATAAGTGCAGGGGAAGAACTGCCAAAAATTACCATTTAAATCGCATGGATAAAAACAAAGTTACTATCATGGGGGGGTAAGTACTATATACCATTTAAACTAACCTGACTCAAATATACCATTTTATTAATAAGTTTTTTTTTCTAAATCTATTGCTTTCAGTTTGCTGAAGTTTTTATATTTAATCTTTGTCACAGGACGACATGGATCCCCCACATGATAGAGGCAGTGGGGATGCTCCACCCACCCATTCTTCAGCAAAGGTAAACCTCATTGTAATTGTACAAATTAGATAGTTGAAAAATGTTATATTATTACGTTCTTTTATTTAGGGTTTTGGAGTTATTCTGATAGTTTTACTGATATTCCTATCACAAATTGATGTTCATGATAGGGGAAAAGCACCTGCAACAATAGAGGAAATAGCTCATGTAGATACGGATGAGATCCCAGATTTCCTTAACCCTTTAAATATGGTGAAGAAAAAATTAAAAATAGTCTCTACAGAAATTATGAAACGTTTGGATGATCCAAATCCAACTGAGGATATGGTGATGAGGACACATGAATTGATGTCACAAGCACGTCGTTATCAAGTAAGCAGTAATGAATCTTTAGTTATAACAAAAGTTCAATAAAGGGTTATATTTTATAATCTTTTTTGTCATGAGCTAAAATATGCATGTGTTCTTGCTACAAGATTTTTTGGTTGGTCAAGTACCTGGTCATGGACATCACGGTGATGCTGGTACTAGCAGAATTCCCACCTCAAGTAAAATAATCCTTAAGTTAACAAGTTACAAGGAATTTTTTCTTTGGAGCATTCAAAAACTTCATTGGATTTACTAATTAGAAGTGTACATTTTTCATTGGAATTACTGATACCTTAAATATAGCTATAGGAAAAGGTACAGTTACAACTAATTCAAAATTTCTAAGAAAATCTTCACTCAAACAATATTAAAAGATACTCTTACTCTTATTATTTCAAAATGTCTTTGCTAACAATGTATTGTTCAGGTCATCAAGTGAGCCAGGTGACTCCTCCTAGAAGGACCGACCATCTGAGAGAGCCTAGTGCAATGTCGGCAACAAGGAGCATGCAAACATTGACGCCTTCATGGTCTATGCTTGGTAAATCCTTGTTTTTCTATATTTGGTTTTGTGTTAATTATGATTTGATAATTTGTACTTTAATCTTGGGTGCATCTCGTACTGGATTAATTTTTTGCAGTAGGAGATACACCGACTACCGCTACATCAGATATAGATCAGAGTACCTGTATTGGTGATAATTCACCACCGTTTCTTGGATCTACCCGTGTTTCTAGCATGGGAGTTATGCAGACGTGTTTGTTGATCGACAATAAAGAATTGATGCCTTTAAAATGTCCTAAGTGTCCAGGTACTTTAAAATTATTTTTATTTATATTGTAATTGTAATTTACTTATTCATAACAACTTTTGGATTGATGATCACATGACATTTTTGTAGGGAAAAATTCTTTTTATAAAGCACTTCATAACTTGACATTAAAGATATTCAGGCCCACCATATGTACAAGGTGGAACATCATAAGTGAACTAACCCTATCCCACTATTTTTATTTCATATCATTAATCAGCACAATATTTTTCCTTTAATTCCATTTCTTTTACTATATTCACGGTATGCAACTTTAGTTAATTTTTCTATCTAACTTTTTTTTGTTTTTTCTTAAAAGGTGGAACTTACAAGAAAAACAATTAAAATAATAGCTCATAAAAGATTTATAGAACGAGTTTGGTAATAACATTTTTGAGGAGAATTTTTTTATAGAAAAAGCTGCCAAACATCTTAAGAGTGTGAGGGACACATATAGAAGGAGTTTTGTCCACAACCCAAAGTACGAGTGTCCTCCCTTTATTTCAGTGAGGCATTGGAATGAATTCATTTTGGATGCAAAGGAGAAAGGGGATACTCAAAGAGGAATTGCGCCACCAAATGAGAAAAGAACGTATGCGATAGTATTAACTACTAGTAGAATGTAATTATACACTAATTAGAGTTCTTTATATCTATATAATCTAACATATTTCAAACTCTTCATAGGTTGCAAGACACATCAAAGGCTATACAGGCAAGATGACAAAAGATTGGCCAACACAAACTTGGCTCTGGCGGTTATTCAAAAATTCAAGCACGAATTGTAAGTAGCAGTAAATGAAATTACGGATCTAAATTTTTATAAATTACAAATAATTTTGTTTAATCAAAAAATGCAAGGCTCGGATTTTAATCTAGATGCCACCAAAGAACACAAAAGTATTGCCTTTAAGGAAGGCTATCAAGCCGTGGTTGAACGCCTATGCCAAGATTCCACTGGTCCAACCCAAGAGTCTCCTAGTGCATCGGTTGAACAGGTAAATATGCCAAATGAAAAATATTTGAAATTGAATACTTGAGCAACAATCTATTTGATTTTAATTTTGAACATAAATTAACTATTTTTGTTTTTTAAAAGCAAACAATGATAACAATGTGCATGACATTGCAATTCAGCCTCGTAATCCTAACATAGAACCTACGTCGCATGACGAAGGCCCTGATGTGGATTGCAGTGTCGATGGAGGTGTTCATTTGCTATTGAAAATTAATTATGTAATTATTAATACAATTTAACATCTAAAATTGAAATTGGTGTAACCTTTTGTGTGTGTATTTTAGAGCATACAGAACATCATGCTGAACGAGTGGAGGATGTTCGGAGTGATCACCATGTTGACTTTGGGGATGACGAAAAATGTTATTGTAGATGATGTGGCATAGTCAGGTAAAGAAAATCTATGTTTTGTTCTTTTAAATTTTTTTTTTGATTTATAGTTCTTTTAATTAATGAAATACTTGTAACACTAATATAAAATGGTGTGCATTTAACCCATATAGTTGTTATTGCAGCGGACACCCTTTGGTGCAGCAGCATAGTCTTCCTGAACACATGATGAGGAGATGTGTGTTAAGATGATATTCAGTAGAGGACGTGAATGATGAGGATCTTGATGCTCCGCTTAGCCGCACTAAAAAAACAAACAAGAAACCAAAAAATAAATGATTGCAATTAACATTTTTTTCTAATGAAAGAACCTTGTCTTAATGAATTCTATTTTTTACTACTAGTAAATGTTGATGAATGATGTGTTAATGAATTATTCATGAATGTTGTGTGTGAATAAATTTTATGTGTTAATGAATGTTATGTGAGTATAATGATTGAATGTAGGGAAGAGATTATTTATATTGGATGAATACTTGAACTCTATTTAGAGGAAGAAAATTAGTGGTATATAGTGATAAGACATAATAAACTTTATTTTTATACCCTTACTACGATGAACCTAGATTGATATGGTTTGAGACTATGAAGTCAAACTACAAAGTCTCTAAGCATAAATGTAGGCAAGGCCATCAATGATGAGCCCCCGAGACTTAGGTCCAGTCTCATAGGGTTAGTCAAATGGTTCTCACTATTCATAAGTAATAGTTCCAGTCCCTTATGTATGGAATGAATTACATTAATCTTATGTATTTTATAAATTAGGTCAAAATAAACCTTTGAGGATATTTTTATACCCTTACTATGATGAACCTAGATTGATCTGGTTCGAGACTATGAAGTTGAACTACGAAGTCTCTGAGCATGAACGTAGGCAAGGCCATCAATGATGAGCCCTTGAGACTTAGGTCCAGTCACATAGGGTTTGTCAAATGGTTCTCACTATTCAAATGGTTCCACACACACACACACATACGCATGCAAACACACAACCTATACAAAATATACTGAGATGATTGTAGAATACTAAGATGATGAATGATGAAGAATTTTTGAAAATGGTGCACCAATCTGAATTGGATCAATCATTATTTTCAAATCTTATTCATTAATCACCATCAACCATTTTCCAAGAGCAACACCTTTCTCTATATTAATCTTGGTTTAAATTTCCTTGTAATCCTGATGCAAAATGTTTCCATGAAGTACGTCAGGGGTATAATGCATTCAAGCAAAAGGCTCTGGAGATTGCTAAGTCTTTTGTACTAGAAAACACCTTTTGCTTGGTAATTTGAAGCCATCAATGGAAACTTACAATCCTAAACAATTAGTATACCATTGATGGCTTCATAATTATTAAGTGAAAGAGAGTTATCTGAACCAGAACCCCCTTTGGTGAACATCCTTCAAGTATGACTTCGAGCATTGGATTCCCAAAGACATGAAGACAGAAATACAAATGAACATTGGTTGTATTTGAAGCCAGGTAATTTGACTAGATTAAGTTTATATTCTTGTAATTTTTTTATTGATATTGGGTTGTAACCATATTAAAACAGATACATTTATCATGTAAAACCATCTCTATCTGGAAAAACCAACTTGTCTGCACTTGGAAGGAACTATGCTACACTCCAGCTCTTGTTTTATTTTTGAACAAGAGAAAGAAAATTGATCGAAAGGTAATTTGCAATTTTACTCTTAAATCCTATTGTTTTATTAATTTACTTGTGTTTGTATGCATGCAAATTTGATCTAATGTTCACATTCATGGCATTGTAGAGCGATGGTCAAGAAGGAACTAATGGGAATTAGCAGGGTCTCCAATTCAGAGGTGCGGTAATCTACGTTTATTGCTTTCATTTTATTTCTTTGGCTATTTTATGTTTTTTGACATATATTTTGATGAACCAATATATGTATTCTTTAGTAATAGGTAATATATTTCTTAACAAGTAATTCATTGATTTTATTCATGCAAACTGTTCTTTTGCTAGAAATACTTATATGGAAAAGTAGAATTTTCTCAAGAACCATCTATGTTTAACCTCTGAAATATTTGGTATGTGTATGTTATCTGCATCTATCCAATTAATACACCGTTTAAGTAATGTGTCAATATTTATTTGATTTGGGTGATTGAATAAGATTTGGATTATTACGATTTAGAAGGTAGTATAGGTAGAGTTGGAGAGTGAATAACCAGTGTTAATAAAAATGAAGCTTTCTTTTCTAGATGTTTGGGTGTTTGACAAATTAAATCTATTCTAGATTTGACTATTAATATTAACAGGAATAGGTATCTTTTATAAATTAAATCATATCTTTATATATTCCTTCTACAACTGAAAAAACCTTATCATGGGTGATTTCCCTTGCATTCAGCGTTGTGCAAATCTGAAGCAACATGCAAGTATCAAATATAATTATGTCATGCAATTTTTAAGATAAGTTTTCATATAATTAGGTAATATGTATCTCCTCTCATACAATTATAAATATTGTAGTTTTGTGATCATGGATATTACCTTAATATCTTACAAGAATTGGTCTCCATTGTAGTTATGAACCGTTGGGTATGTAACCTTATGAGGAGGTCTACGTATAACTTATTTGTAGGTAGAATCTAATTAGGATCTCATCCTTATTCACCTAAGTGGGTAGCAGCCGATGGAGACACTGTTTGGGGACGCTACCCTAAAAAGGGGTTGCATAACGACTTCTACCATCCTTTAAAAGACTAGTTTTAAAGTTAAACTTGAACTACGATGTCTCTGCGAGTTACATAGGCAAGGCCATTTATAATGAGCCCCCGAGGCATTAGGTCTGACCCTTAGGTCTTTTACTTTTGAGTTCTTCCTTGATCTTTCCACCCCTAGTGGATTGTTTGCATTATTTTATTCTATACACGATCGACCATCAAAAGACTAAAAATTGCACCCTAAATTCACTTGAAGCATCAGATGCCCCAAAGATAGGAAGAGAGAAATACAAACGAACATTGTCTATCTCTTCCTATCTTTGGAGCATCCAAAGCTTCAAGTCTATCAAAAGAGGGAGAGTGATGTTGACTACCACATGAATTTGTGATATGATATGCAAAGAAAGTGTGTAATTGAACATAAATGCATAATACACAGTGTAAAACATTTCCCTTTGGATTTTCCAAAACTAGCAAATTTGGTTGACGAGCTGAGTTGTTCAGGTGATGAATTAAAAAAATCTTTAGAATATTTGTGTACATTTGTACATCTTTTGTATAGATATAAATTGAAATCTTCTACATTGTTACTTTCTAAAAGATTTGTAGTTATTATATCATGCACTGCGAAACCTTTATTTTTTAGAAGTAGGCACATTATATATTTTACAGTGTTTGCAATGGTTTTCCATATTTCTTGCACATTTATCTGAACAATAATTTCCTCGATAGTCACATTTTTCATCACACACATTCATAGGAGCAATTTTGGTGGGTCAATTATGACCAATAATCTATCCATTTCCCATGGATGACATGTCCAATGCAACTCCCTTTCCCATGCATGACATGTCCAATGCAACAAGATCATTACCTTCTGGAACATCAAAAGTGGTTTGTCATTATTTATGAGTAGAATGCCAAAATGAGTTCCACCTGTTGTAAAAAGTGGCATATTGTAATTTTTTGTAATACATTTTGTTTAAAATCTATATTAGTTCAGTCTAGACAGAAATATGTAAATTAACATGTCACAAATTCTTAGACCCTGCTTTTTTGTGTTCCTTCACGTGCTTCAACAAGATAGTCAATGCAGAGTGAAGAATAATTTAGTTTTTGACCCTGAAATTTTCAATAGTTAATAGAGTAATAGAGTGTCTCTCAAAAGTATAGGAGAACTTGTATATCTTATCCTTCTTCTCTAACCTGTGTCTCGCTTGTCATTAAGATCACCGAATCTATTAATATCTTCAGCAAATCTGCAAAGCTAGTTGGCTTTATTGATGTTGACAAAAACCATTAGATGTTCACATCTTCAAGGTCTAAGGCATTAGAAGATTCTAAAATATCAAATTATTTCATCAAAATATTCATAAACCTTTTAACGGACACATATTTTGAATACTGAGTCAAATTTTCTGAGGAAAGGTACTCTTCACTACAATTTGTAGCAGGATAATTGAAAAGGAATAACTTTCTAACCTTATACCAATATCATAGGTTAATTCTTGGGAATATATGCTCTTGTAGCGCATGATGCCCTAGGAGTGGTCTTACCATAATAAAATCACAAATTTATTACCTTGCAATTAATTTTGTAGTTGCAAAAAAGTAAAACTTAGATAAAATCACATTATATGCTATATCATTTGTTGACTCATGGGCATATGGGCTCTTGTAGCCCATAGTGCCCTAGAGTGGTCTTACCATTATAAAATCACAATTTTATTAACTTTCAATCCAATCTACAATTGAAAAACAACAAAAATTAGATTAAATAACTTTCAATCCTATATTAGCTTCTTGGTAAATTAAAATTTCACCTGTTATGGTTTGAAAAATCACAATTTCACCTGTATGTTTCAGTTTGAGATGCAGAGGCAGGGGTAGTTTCTATGTTTTTTTTTTGTTTTTTTTTGTTTTTCATTATCCTCTTATTCTGCTCTTTCAAAATATATTGTAGATCATCACCTCCCCATGTGTTGATTTTATTGTTTTATCTTTTCTTCCTAATCACCAATTTAATAGCTCTATCATAGAGGCATGGGAAGAATATCAATATGAATGATCAATGCTTGGTCAGTACCATGTGAATGGATACTGCCCAAGATTAGTCTGGATCCTTACAACATTGAAACATTTTCTATAAAAAATTAGTTATTGAAAGTTGACCTTCCAAGCACCTGAATAAATGAGATTGAATAGACCCTCAAAAATAGTATTCTGCTTTGAAAATCGTTGAGATTCAATCCTATGCTGCATACTCTTCAAAATATATCCTCTTCTCTTAATAATGTCACAAAGGTTAGAGAAAGAGTACACCTTTTATTTGTTCTGAGATTCAACCCTATTAAAGTAATGGTTGAAGGAGACTCTAAATAAAGTATTAACTAATTGTTCAATTAGACCTTAGCCTGCCTTGTCAAAGTAAAATTAATAACAACATATACCAGGTGGAATTAACGTGAAGCTTGGAAAAGATGTAGAAGTCTCTATCCTTCTCCTCTTTTATTGAAAAATTGATTTACAATCAACGAAGAATAGTCAACTTTCAAAGGGTCACATGATTCATGAGACACAAGCTAACATCCTTCAATTTTGTCAAACCTTTTCCATGTGTGAATAAAACTCCAAATAATAATTGCAAATTATGTGTTGATTCCAATCTCACGTAGCTAGAAAATTATTTTCCTCCCCATTTCATTAGCATACCCTTTAGATGCCCTTTGGATCATTGAGAAACAGTTGACAAAGTAGTTGGTTTATAGATTACAGACAGAACGGTGAAACATGTATTATGCTAACACTGTGCATTTTCTTTGGTACCACATGTGAATCCAAAATAAAAACTTCATTGATTTAAATATCTGTATTTGATTCAAACAATGTTCCTTTAAATAGGAAGCACATAAGATAGTTCCAAAAAGTGGTAATCAAAATAGATAACTATAAAATAAAAAATTAACTTGTGTAGATATGTAATATGCCAATAGTTACATCCACTTAGGTTGGCGCAAACACATTGATACTAAAAAACCTAACACCGCATACAAACAATCAATGAGTCTTGAGATATAGCAATTAGAATCATACTCGTAGTATAGTTGAGCATCTAGAACTTGAATGGAAGTAAGATACTGACAATACCCACATTGAAAGCTGTAAAAATGAAATGCAGAGAATTCATATTTCTCCTTTAAAATCCTCTTTTTCTTCGCTATCTTAGAAGGTGTTTCTCCTTACTTGCTGACATGTGTTACAAAATATTCATTATATTGACACGTGTAGATATAATTTGCATAGGAGGGCGTAATAGTGCATTAGATTTGTAAGCATTCTGGAGCGTATTCTAATTCAACTACTATACTTTCAATGAAAATATTAGTAAAAGGAAATATATTATATATATTAATAGATGATTAATTTTTTTTTTAATGAATATGTCGTCGCTATTTCGACGACCATCCAATATATCAATTAAATGGTTTGACCGGAATGCTACAATCTCAACAATTTTTGACGACTCTATTTCGATGGCCTGAAACTAGATCAATGAACAAATTTGATCAGAATGCCACACTCTCAACGCATTCTGATGTCTCTATTTCGACGACAATGACAATGATCAACAAACTATTTTGATCAGAATTCCACAGTCTCAATGCATTTGGAAGTCGATATTTCAATGACAATGACAATGATCAATGAACTATTTTGACCGGAATGCCACAGTCTCAATGCCTACTGCAGTCGATAGTTCAACGATGATGACAATGATCAACGAACTGTATCGAACAAAATTTTCACAGTCTCAATGCATTATACTATCGATCATTCGACCACTATTATGGTCGATAATTTGACACAATGTTTTTTGGTTCGCTTAATCAATGAAAAAACTCCGACGACAATAGTGGTCGTTTGGCTGACCAACCGACATCAAAAAATCGACCAACTCACATCGAAAATATGGCCAAAATTTACTAGTGTATTATTTCTCTAGTGATCAAGAAATTGTAGCAATCAAAGGAGTATGATTCATAGGATGGAGTCCCATGTATGTAAGTTGGAAGGCCTTTATCCGAACACCTAGGTCATAGATGGATACTTGGTAAGCTTGGGATTCATCAAGTGTGATGAACACTCCAACTTTGTATTTCATGACAGTTCAAAGCATGTGGAGATCAAATATCACTATATTAGAAATATGGTGTAAAGGAGTGCTATTCAATTAAGGTACATTATCACTGAAGAATGGACGACCAATATTCTCACCAAGCCTATTGCTAAAGAAAAGTTTGTATACTTTCGAGACAAGCTTGGGATTGTGGAAAATGAAGCCCTTGCTGAGAGGGAGTCTTAGCATCAGTAATTTCTTTAGATGTACTTTAATGCATTCTTCTTTGTGAGAGAAGTTTGAGGTATTAGCCTGTGTAATGTATTCTTCTTTGTGAGAGAGAAGTTTGAGGTCAAAGCCCTTATTCCACCCTCTGGGAGTAGTCATGGTGGATCCACCCTCTGATATGGTTCATGGTGGATTTCATGTATGTGATGCCATGACAACACCACATGAGAGATTCTGTGGAGATTTTATTATACTTGTGTGTTTACCCTCTAGATGATCCATGATGAATATTATTGTGAGGTGACGATCTCACAATGATGAACACTTGTACACCTTACCATCATTGTGAGGTGACAATTTTAAAATAATTATGGTTGATATCACATGATGTGATATCTATGAAAATCCATAATGTTGGATATCACGTAAAGTGATATTTATGGAAAGCCATAATGGCGTATAACCCTTGAGGTGATATCTATGAAAATCCATAATGGTGGATATCACGTAAAGTGATATTTATGGACAGCCATAATGATGGATATCACGTGAGGTGATATCTATGAAAACCCATAATGGTAGATATCACGTAAAGTGATATTTATGGAAAAGCCATAATGGTAGATATCATGTCAGGTGATATCTATGAGAAAAAAAATAATGATGGATATCACGTGAGGTGATATCTATGGATAAGCCATAATGGTTGATGTCACCGTGAGGCGATATCTATTCTTTCACCATCCATGGGATTAGCCATGATTATGTGTTCATTTGTATTTCCACTCGTGGATGTATCCATGATGGATCCACCCTTTGGGAGTATCCATGGTGGATGTCACTATGTGACTCATATTTAGAGAAGGATTCCTCCCTAGCTAAGAGGGAGTGTTGATTTTTATTGTAACTGTGATTAGAATCCACAAGCCTACATAAATAACACAAAGATTGTGTTTATATTGATATTATTATTGTGAGTTAATATAATTATATTATTATGGTATAATATAATTATATTATATAATTGTTATATAAGATGATATAATAATTGTGATAAACAATATAATAATATATTGATATCTTATTAATATTCTATTAATATATATTAATAAGAGTGGTGTCCCTTGGTGAAGGGACACCTCTTTTATGTGTGTGTGTGTGTGTGTGTGTGTGTGTGTGTGTGTGTGTGTATATATGTGTATATATATATACATATATATATGTACATACATACATATATATATGTATATAGATACATATATATGTATATATATATACACATACATATATATACA
>MU224239.1:1550819-1564089 GCA_018584345.1 Thuja plicata
TATACATATATATGTATGTATCTATATATATATGTATGTATGTATGTATATATGTATGTATATATATATATACACACACATACATATATATACATACATATATACATACATACACACACACACACACACACACACACATATATATATATATATCCATATACATACAATGTATGTATGTATGTATGTATGTATGTATATGGATATATATGTATATATATATATACATACATGTATATATATGTATATATATCCATACATATGTTCTCCCCAAAGAAAGAGCTTAAAAAATGCATGTTCTTCCTGACTTGCAATTGAATTTTAAAACCCGGATTGTAAGTTCATTTTACCAAGAAAAAGCTAAGTCATTCTCTTACTTGCAATAGGGTTTCTAAAACCCGATTGCAGGTGTTTCTCAAGAAACAGATGAACAATCTTTCCTATTCAAAGAAGCCTTCCATTATATATATATGCATTTGTGCATAAAAGATTCTCATTTTGACACCAAGTGCATATGCTTTATCTTCCTGTAATGCTCACATAAAATCCTAAAATTCCTCAAGGGTATCATTTTGCAAGTGGATTTCAAGGTTCAAAAAGGACACAAAGCTAAACAATCACATGACAAAGCCATACAAGGTTAAAAAAAAAATGATTGAATAATGGAGAGCATAGAATTATTTCAAGAATGAAATGGTCATGAAAAGTTACTTTCATAGTAACATCCATTATGATGCAGAATAATCAAGGGTGCAAGTTCTTGTCTCTATTCAAGATATTTCCACCAAACCTAAGCACGTCAATCATGTAGCATTTTGTAGAAGCATAAAGAAGACTGACGAAGGATGATGTAAATAGGTATATTGTCTCGTCAGACACTTTGAATAATTTTCTTTATGTATTTGTAATTTTATTTTGAAAAATTACATGTAATGTAAATAAGCAAGATGTAATTGCATGTGATAGTATCACATGCAAAGTCATAACATGTAATCACATTGTAGGATATTAGGACTCACAAAGTTGAATAATTCAATTGTAGGTAGTGAGTTGTTGAATAAGTTTCGATTAGTTGGGTTTCTCCCACTGTTCGCTCTCAGCCCCTCACCTATAAATAAAGGAGGGTTCTCTTTGTAATTTTATCTTTGGTTTTATGCAAGTAGACTACGCTGAAATTTATTGTGGAGTGGAAACTTTGTGTTTCATTGTACAAAGTTTCAAGGTGAATAATAAAGAACAAGTTTGCCCAAACTTTTGTTGTGAGGCTTGTGATTATTTTATATATTCTTATGTTGTAGAGATTATTCAATCTTTGATTCATTGAGTTGCTTTCATAATCTTTTGAGCAATTGATTTGTATTTTTTTGAAACTTTGTGCTTCAAAAGAGGCAGGTTAATATAGTTTAGAGTGGCTTAAAATAATAAAAAGTTGAGTGACTTTGTGCCTCAACTTCAATAAATCTTCATATATAATTTAGAAGGTGTTCAATTTAAGACTTTGAGCTTTACCATGTATCTTGAATTGTTAATTTATCTCTCAGGATAAGTGTAGAAGACTTTGGGTTTTTGCAATTGTTCCACACTAGAAAGTAGATTAGTATCGTCTACAGTTTTCTTATGTCAACCTAGAAGCTATCAATATTATCATAGCAACAAGTCCTTTTTGTTAAGGTTTACTTCTGTTTGGAAGATATTTATGAAATCATTCAAGAAAAAAGAGGAATGGATTGTGAGAACCAACCTTTATTATAATTATCAGTCAAGTCCTTTCTGGAGCCTCCCCAACTATTGAGAGGAGAGAGTAATCTCACTTAACATTATCTAAAGTCACAATTTTGTAATTTTTGGTCTCGGTGACTTAAAAAAATATATCCAACGGTTTTTGGAAACTCTGTTGGGGACACGATACACATTTTAAAGCCTCATGCTTTCATTTGATGTATACCCATGTCCTATTCATTGTATTTTTATTTCTTACATAGTATTTTAGGTTTTCACCAAGGACATGTAAATGGTTTCCCAAGGTCCTTGGGGAAATTCCTTTGGTCCATTGAATTTGACTTTACCTCTACATGCTCTTCCTGGTGCCTCACAGAATAATTTTCCCAAGGTCTTTGGTCATGGACAACAACATCCTAACAAACATATTTTTTCTTTTTACATTGCATGTGGTGTTCATGGTGTTGAAAACGAGGGCATGTCCATGAGGTTGTTCATGGAAACTCTTCAAGGCATGGTTGTTGAATATTTCTATGATCTTGCACTACAAATTATCACAAACTAGGCTACTCTCATAGCCAATTTTGAAGAAAGGTTGAAGCCTCCTAAAGATGCTCATGCATTTTTGGCCCAACTCACCTAGTTGAAGAAGGAATCTCGCATGCCTATGCATGAATTTTTTGCTCATTTCAACAATTTAACACGAATAATTTCAGTCATGGCTCAACCTACAACTGCAAAATTGAAGTGTTTCTTTGTCAATGCTCAAATTCTCAAAGTCAATTTTATGTTAAGAAGAGTAGCCCCAACTACTCTTGCAACCGCACAGACTTTGGAAATTGAAATTAAGGATGACCTTATTCTTGTTGGGAAGATAAGAATAGAAGCAAGTTGGTTTGAAGAAATTTATTTTTCTTCGTATTTATTTTCTTCCATCACAAGGATGGATCCTGCAGTGTAGAGGTTAGAAAATGAGTTGTTTTCCCTAAAAAATCAAATAGCTCAAGGTATGTTATTTTCTCCTCATATGGATATACAAAAAAGGCCTCCCTCAAATGTTGCTCATAATTATTTTTATGGGAATCAACATAAGTTAATTTCATCACCAAAAAAGCGTGTTATTACGGCACCACTAGTGAAGGCAGCAGTGACACATCCTGAATCTGAAACTAGTGATCTTGCTATTCTCTTCCAGGAAAAGGAAGTATACGTAGCTGGTGACTCGCACTTCAGGTTTTTGCATTCTCAGAAAGTCTTTGATGGAAAGAAGGATGAAAATCATTCTTTTGATATTCAAGTGAATGAAGATAATCATGTTTTTAGACATGAGAAGATACACATGCATGAAAGTCCCAGTAAAGTTGAAAAGGATGTATTTGTGTCTCAAGGTCGTGAACTTGAACACGCTATGCATTAAAGAACATCCCATAAACTTGATGAAGGTCTTTCCATAAACAATTCAATTTTTCCCAAGTCTAGAGTTTGTTAGCAACATACTAAGGTTTGCGGTACAGTCATGCCTTCATCTGAATCACAACAACAAAGTCTTCACAATCAGCTTGAGGTTGCCATGGTTGATGAACCAGTTGTTCAAGTAGCAACATGTAAGAAGATTTCAATCTTTGTTCGATCAAAGGGATGTCCCATAAGACATATTGCTTGGTTGGAGGCCAATGTAAAGTCAACAGTTCCACTTGTACCTAAGCAAGGAGATACTTTTGAAGAAGAAACCAAAGAAGCATGTTTAGTTCAGCAGGAGAAGATTAGATCCATGGAATCATATTGGGACAACAGTACATTTGTTTCATTTGAAGAGGAAGATGAATTTGTTCATCTCTTCCAAGGAGTGCTACATCAAATTTTTGTACCATTGCTTGTGGTTCATCTATATAAAGTTACCTCTAAACATGCAAGGTATTGCAAGTTGTTGAAAAAAGGAAGCTATTTTGCTAAGCCAGTGAATGATTTTGTCTAAAAGTTTCATTGTTGGCTGATTTAAATTAGGTAGGTTTTATCTTTTTAATAAGTGTGTTTTCACTGTTTGTGTTTTGCTTTTAGTAGTTTTGCTTTGCATCATTTGCATCATCATTTTTTCATTTTTTCATTTTTGGTCTCCTGGCTCTATATCCCAATGGAGTAGATAAAGGCACTTAGAGATCTACATTCTATATTCCTCATTGTTTCTAACAATAAACGAGTTATTTTCCCCAGTCATAGCTAGTTGTTGTCTGCAATTTTGTATTTACAAAATTTAGGCAACACTATGATTTTTCAATAAGATTCATAGTTTAAACTCTATAAGATAGGAATTCTAAAGAATTTTTCAAAGGCAATTGGTTATACCTTGAATTGACCTAAGTTTCTCATTCTACAGATGTTATTTTCAGAGATTTCCATCAAGTTTTTCTTTGTCTTTTTTTGCAAAATCAAGTTTTTCTTTCCTGATTGCAAGTGCTCGATTTTTTAAAATCTCAAGTCTTTGTTTTTTTTCTTATTTAGTTTTTTTTTTTTTCGTCCTAGGTCTCTTGTTTTCAATTCTCATTCATTTTGAACTATTGGTGGCTTAATTTCATGCTATATTCTAAGAGATAATAAAGAATGAAGTTACTTGCAATCGGGCTTTTAAAGTCTAGTTGCAAGTCATCATTCTTTGTTTTATAAAAAAAACTTGCAATATGAAATAAAAAATGTTATACATGTAATTGGGCTTTTAAAACCCGGTTGCATGACTTCTTTGAACTTTAAATACTTGCAAAAGGTGACAAAACCGCAACTAAACCTCCATGTCATCATTTTTGTCTATCATTACATGTGTTTTTTAAGTGAGTTTAGACGTACTCAGGCTTCTAAAGCCCGACCACATATGTTTAATGCAACTTAAAACATTTTATATGTTCCTGGTAATGTGTTTGAAGAAATGCAACTTCCTATTATTGTTTTTGAAAGCCAACATTCATCGTAAGTCATTGTTTTTCTTAGGCATTGCAAGTGTTTTAAAACTTTATGATGTTGTAGTCGGGCTTTTAAATCCCGACTACATTTTAAATCCCTACTACATACATTATCTATAACTCAAAACATCGTCTTAGCACTTTCAATTTGATTATAAACCAGCGACCTTCTTTAAGCAACTCATCGCTTTTTGTTTTACGCATTACTTTCACTTGTAATGGTAAAAATAAAGCCCGACATCGCACTTATCGTAGGCATTTACAAAGATTGTTTGTTTGGATATATATATATATATATATATATATATATATATAAGTCAAGCTTTTGAAGTTCGACTGCATTATTAAAATAACAACAATTTTTCACTTGCAAATACATTTTTGAATCCCAACCAGGCGGCGATTTGGATCTAAAACATAGTATTTGACATCAGTTTGTTGTTTAGCACAAAGGAAAGCTTGCAATTCCAAAGACAAAGGTCGTCATTTTTTTTTGCAGACATTATATTTGTGCTTGAAATCTTAATTACAAACCTCAATTTTGGGTGCGGAGCGAGTCTTTAGAGTTGCTACATTCAAGTATTTCGGTTTTCAATCCTTTCCATTTGTCAAGGAGCTCTCAAAGACTAAAAATGCATTGATTGAAGAGAGGATTTGGTCAATTTTCTATGATTTGAAGATCTTTCCTTAGATTTGAAGCAAGGATTTTGGGGGATTTTCTTCAAGTTAAAGACAACTTTCTTATTATCTGCATTTGCTCTTCATTTTTGAAGAATATTTCGTGAAGATTTTCCGTTGTTTGCAAAATGCCTATGTTTATGTTTATGTTTTTCCTGATATTTTTCAGTTTTGTATAGTTTCTTGAGTTTTCAAGTCCAAGTGTATTGTTTTCAAAATAATAAAAGTTCTTCCCAAAGAAAGAGCTTCAAAAATGCATGTTCTTCTCCCACTTGAAATCGGATTTCAAAACCCTGATTTGTAGTTCAATTTACCAAGAAAAAGTTAATTCATTCCCTTACTTGCAATAGGGTATCTAAAACCCAATTGCAGGTGTTTCTCAAGAAAAAGATGAAGACTCTTTCCTATTCAAAGAAACCTTCCATTATATATATATGCATTTGCGCATAAAATCTTCTCATTTTGACACCAAGTGCATATGCTTTATCTACCTACAATGCTCACAAAAAATCCAAAAATTCCTAATGGGCCTCATTTTGCAAGTGGATTTCAAGATTGGAAAAGGACACAAAGCTAAACAATCACATGACAGAGCCATACAAGGTAAAAAATGATGAAATAATGCAGAGCATAGAATGCTTTCAAGATTGAAATGGTCATGAAAAGGTACTTTCCCCGTAACAACCATTACGATGCAGAATAATCAAGGGTGCAAGTTCCTGCCTTGATTCAAGATGTTTCCACCAATCCTAAGAACATCAATCATGGAGCATTTTGTAGCAGCATAAAGAAGAGTGACAAAGGATGATGTAAATAGGCATCATGACTTGTCAAACACTTAGAATAATTTTATTTATGTTTTTGTAATTTCATTTTGACAAATTACATTAATGTAAAAGCAAGATGTACTTGCATGTGATAGTATCGCATGCAACGTTATAACATGTATTCACATTTCAAGACATCAAGACTTACAATGTTGAATAAGTCAACTATAGATAGCTAGTTGTTGAAGAAGTCTTGATTAGTTTGGTTTCTCCCACTTTTTGCTTTTAGTCCCTCACCTATAAATAAAGGAGGGTCCTCCTTATAATTTTATCTTTGGTTTTATGCAAGTAGACTACGTTGGAGTTTCTTGTGGAGTGAAAACTTTGTGTTTCATTGTACAAATTTTTAAACTGAATAATAAAGAACAAGTTTTCCCAAACTTTATGTTATGAAGCTTGTGAGTAGTTTATGTATTCTTATGTTGCCTAGATTATTCAATCTTTGATTCATTGATTTTCTTTTATAATATTTTGAGAAATTGATTTATGTTTTTTGGAGACTTTGTGCCACAAAAGTGGCAGGTTAATATAGTTTAGAGTGGCTTCAAATACTAATAATAAGTGACTTTGTGCCTCAGTTTCAAATAATCTTTGTAGATAATTCAGAAGGTGTTCGGTTTAAGACTTTGAGCTTTACCATGTATCTTGAATAGTTAATTTATCTCTCGGGATAAGTTTAGAAAACTTTGGGTTTCTGCAATTGTTCCACACTAGAAAGTAGATTGGTATCTTCTATGTTGTTCTTATGTCAACCTAGAAGCGATCAATATTATCATAGTAATAAGTCCTTTTTGTTTAAGTTGTAGTGTTGTTCGGAAGATATTTATAAAATCATTTATGAAAAAAGAGGAATAGATTTTGAGAACCACCCTTTATTATAATTATCAATCAAGTCCTTGTTGGAGCCACCTACAGTAAGAAGGGAGCCTCCCCTATCACTGAGAGGAGAGACTAATCTCACTTAACATTGTCTAAAGTCATAATTTTGTTTTTTTTTGTCACGGTGACTTACAAAAAAATTTAGCCAACAGTTTTTGGCGACTCTACTAGGGACACGCTACACATTTGAAAGCCTCATGATTTCGTTTGAAGTATACTTGTTTCTTATTCATTGCAAGTATTCATTATATTTATATTTTTTGTAGTATTTCAGGTTTTCACCAAGGATGGGTAAATGGTTGCCCAAGGTCCTTGGGGAAATGACTTTGGCCCATTGAATTTGACTCTACCTCTACATGCTCTTCCTGATGGATCACAGAAGAACTTTCCCAAGTTCTTCAGTCATAGACAACAACATCCTGACAAACATATTGCTTCCTTTTACTGTTATCTCTACAAGATATTTTGTTCTCATTAGTTTAGTCAAAGTCATGGAGTCAAGGAGAATCAATCGGTAAAATGAGATAGTCAAGGATAAGACAAGTCGGTAATGCACACCGAGCCAGTCAGTAAAGTACAGAGTTAACAGTGTACCGAACACCTATAGTTACCAAGTGACACACTACATCGAGTGCATGTAGTACACCGAGTTGATATTATATCGAGGGATGAAGATCATTTAACCGAGTATTGTGAAGTTACTCAACCGAGTTAGATAGTTAATCAAAAATATGATCAGGTCATATTTAATGATTGTTTGAGCATTAATTACACGTATACAAGTATTTATAACAGTTTGTTACATGATCAATGATTCAAATAATTTAGAGTGAAGATCTAAGGCATAGATAAAATAGCAAAAAGAAAGTTTGTCATTTCCAAGAAAAATAACAAGTACCGAGGTAAAAGTGACATGGTCATCGAGCTCGAAAGAAGATCTAATGGTCAAGAGAAATTTACAACATAACTAATGCATGAGATTAAGAGGCAAAACTCATCTATATCTTGGATGAATTTTGTATGTGTAAGAGACATAAGAGGATATACATAGAAGGACATAGAGTTGTTATTATTTTTGCTGAGAAAGTTAAAGGAGTTATTGAAGAACAAAGAGCAGAGCATAACAGAATAGTGTTACAATTTGAGAATTGAGGTAAACATATCAGAGCACATAGAGTCTGAACAACATTTACATTTGATGCATTTTTACAAACATTGTTAATTTATTGATACTATTGTATTGAGAGCTTTAAATCCCAATACTAGGTAGATCTTAACCGATCTTATATTTGCAAATCCTTTAAGAGGGTACATCTCCAAGTGTAGAGTTTGTAAAAATCCTTTAACTAGGTAGACCTAACGAGTCTTATATATACTCTTTAACTAGGTAAGCTATCATAAATAGCTAAACTCTGTAGCTCTAACCGAGCACCCTTTATACTATAGTTAGTGAAGGTTGTGGGTTTCATCCCCACCACAGTTTTATCCTCTAACCAAGGATTTCTGCGTTACCAAAATCATGGTGTTATGAGTTTAATTGTTTAATATTTTGATGTTATAGTTTTATAATCACTAAATTACTTTTATTTCAAAGTTATGAACTCGATATTCAGCAATCAGCAATATATGGTTTAATCAATGATTGTGGTTAATAATTTTTAGTGGCACTGATTCACCCCTCCCCTCTCAGTCTCAACTTTCCATTAGTTATTCCAACAATTGGTATCAGAGCTTGTACTCTTGAGTTAAAGGTTTGACCACCTGAGAGTTAAAGATCTTAGTCATGGAAGGTTATAGACAATGTAAGAGGATTGATGGTCTTGAATCTGAGTTGGAGAGTGCACGAGAATTAATCATGGATCTAAGAAAGAAAATTGAGAAATCTTTGAGGATAAGAAGGAAACTATATGATGAACTAAAGGTTACACAAGAACAAGTTGATACACTTGAGACTGCATCTAAAGGAAGTGTGACTGATGAGTCTGATACTTCCATAAGATAACTACTTGAAAAGAATGACTCACTTACCGAGCTATTGGATTTGATGAAGAAAGATCTTGATGCTAATAGCTTAAGAATGACCGAACGGATTGAAGGTAAAAGAACAGCTAGGGATGAAAAGAGAATTGTAGAAGATGATAAAAGACAAGTTGAAATTAGGTTAACTGAGAAATGTAATGAAATCTTAAGGATGACCCAAGTTCACTACAATACGAGCGACCAACTTCTGAATGCAAATCAGGGTTGTACCCAAAAGGAATTTGAGAATCAAGCACTGAAATCTGAAATTGAAATAATGGACAAAAGATTGAAAGTTGAGAAGGATGCAAATTAAATACTGAGAATAAATGAAGAAGTACTAAAATCACTAGACAAACAGGTTAAGAATCAGAAGCAACTGAATGACAGACCAAGAATTGGATTCAATGATAATAGGACTACTGAGAAAGGAGAATCATCTAATGCATAGAAAGATCAAGGTATTGCACCCCCACCAAAACAAAAGAAGCCAAGCTATAATTATTGTGCGAAGCCTAGACACACTGCTAATGTCAGCATAAGCAAGAAAGGTAAACTACCGAGTACACCTAAATTTGATGGTTATTGTTTTAGATGTAATAAGTATGGACATCAAGCTTTTGAGTGTATAACCAACTTTTCTAACAACACAAGAAGAAGATGTCTATATTGAGAAACATGAAGGATTTGTAGATCCTAATAAAAGGAATATAGTTTGCAAACTACAAAAAGCCTTGTATAGACTGAAACAAGCTCCAAGAGCCTGGTATGAAATACTGCATGGTTATCTAGTAAGTATTGGATTTCAGAGAACTAATGATAATAGTAGCTTGTACCTCAAAGAAGGCCCAAAAGACAAGATACTATTGGTAGAGATGTTTTTTTATGATACATTATTCATTGGATATGATGATTTATGCAAAGCATTCTCTGTAGCTATGAGTAAGGAATTTGAGATGTCTATGTTTGGTGAAATAAAATTCTTTGTTGGTTTACAAGTTCATCAGATGAAGGATGGTATCTACATTACTCAGTCAAAATACATCAAAGAGATACTGAATAAATTTGGAATGGAAGATTCCAGACTAGTTGGGACACCTATGTCTACTGGACATAAGTTGTCTAAAGATTATGCTTCAAAGGAGGTAAATTAGACTACCTACAAGTCCATGATTGGCAAACTACAATATGTTGTTCACACCAGACCTGATATTGCATTAGCAGTTGGTATTGTTGCAAGGTTTTTAGCTAATCCTAGAGAAAATCATTTGATAGCTATCAAAAGGATTATGAGATACCTTAAAGGTACTGAAGATTATGGATTATGGTATAAGAAAGGAGGAAAATTTGACTTGAGGACTTTTACTGATGATGATTGGGCAGGAATTGTTGATGACAGGAAGAGCACAAGTGGTGGATCATTCTTTCTTGGAAAGAGTTTAGTCTCCTGGACTAGTAAGAAACAGAACTGCATTTCTCAGTCTACAGCAGAGGCAGAGTATGTTGCTACAACAGTCAATAGTTCAAACATCATATGGTTCAAACAACTGTTGTCATGATAAAATTATTTGTATCATGACATGTTGTTTTTCTATCAATTCCAAAGAGGGAGATTGTTGATGACAATTATTCAATTGTGTATTATCATTGATGTTACACATGTATATGCACTTATGTAGTGATGTTACACAAATGTCTACATCCAAACTAAGCACAATTAGTGTATGCCAAGTAAATCTCAGTATTTTCTGACCTTAGCCAGGTATTGAAGAAATTCAGTTCTTACCGAGTTCACTCGGGCATTACTGTTTTGGTCGGGCATTGAAGAATTTCAATATTGGCCGAGTTAAATAGTTAGTGTCAGTTGGCTAACAGATAATTACATTTTATGTTTAATTGGGCATATGAGGCCGACAGATTTGAGTTTGATTATTCAGTTGGAAGGTTATAGAGGCCGACTTAACAAGGTCTATCACATATATATAAGGTCAAGTTTGGATTTAAAAAGAAATTCATTTTGAGTTAATGGATCAACATGATATGAAGAGCATAGGCAAAATCAGATGGGATTCTGATTAAGATAGATCATCCAGATAGAGCTGCAATAGAACATTTGATCAGTGAGGATCCAGTTTACAACTAGAGAAAGATCTAAATCAGCAAAGACAGTTGCATGTACAATCAGGTCAATCCATTGTTACTTTCTAACAATTGTAGCAGTGATTCAAATCTATTAACAAAGTAGACTTAACAGTATTTTGCAAATCCTCTCACAAGGTGACATTTCTATATTAAAGTGTTTGAAGACCTCTAACAAGGCCACTCCTTACAGGGTGATTAAATCCTCTAACAGGGTCGCACCTAACAGTGTGTTATTGTAACCTTTAACAAGGTTGGCTCCTAACAGGGCTCACTTCAGAAGAGTGAAAAACAATAACTAGTTGCAATTGGTGCTTTTTCCCATATTGGGTTTCCACATTAAATCTTGGTGTCATCTATGTTCATTCATTTTATGCGTTATGTTTCTACACATAATCTCTAAAAGGATAATTACTTTATATATCTTAAGATTGATTGGTTCTCTGAGTTACAACAGAATATCTTAATTAACCGAGTGGCAGTGATATATTGTTCAAGACATCTAAGGGACTTGGATTTTTTTTTGTAATAACGAATTCACCCCTCCCCTCTCAGTTACTCATCTCATTTCCAACAATTGGTATCAAAGCTCCAAGTGCTTGTAGGGAAGGTTTAAAGGCCTAAGCTAAAGATCAGAGATGTCTTACAGAAGGGAGATCCCCAATCTTAACAAAGACAACTTTCAAACATGGCAGGAGCTAATGAAGCTACATTTATCTACTATTGGAGATAGTGGTTTGCAATTCCTAGATAAAAAATATGTGGAACCATCAGTACCTTTGGCTGTGGAACAGATGGTGGATAGAAAGAATCATAACATAATGATGATTGATATAGCTTCTTCACTTAGCTACTCGGAATTTGATGAAGTCAAGGATTGCCCTACTACCTTTGATATGTGGAACAACTACATGATATTCATGGAGGAGATGCAAATGTAAAGAGAGCCAAAGAATAAATTCTCAGAGGTCAGTTTGATATGATGAAAATGAAAGAAGGAGAAAACATTACAAAATACAGTGAAAGAATCAAGAAAAGTGTAAGTGCCATCAGAGCCGTAGGTGGAACAATTGAAGATACTATAGTGGTTAGTAAGGTATTGAGAACTTTACTTCATATCTATGCAATTAGAGTTTCATCTATTCAAGAGATGAGGTTCAGTAATGATATATCTCTAAGTGCATTGATTGGAAGGCTATCATCATTTGAGTTGGACAATTTTGAAAATATTTCTCCAAACATTAGCAATCTTGAGTCTGCATTCAAAGCTAAACTAAACCTTTGAAAGAAGGATAGATACTCTAAAAATAAACAGATTGACAATGACACTGATGATGAATCTGATGACGAAGATATGGAAATCATTGAAGCACTACTTGCAAAGAGAGCTGCAAAAGGAAAAGGTAAATACAAAGGAAGAATACCATTGATTTGATTTTCATGTAATGAGGTTGGTCACATTGCTGCTAAGTGTCCTAACAAAGATGACAAAGATGAGAGAAAGTTCAACAAATATAAAGGCAAGAAAGATTTCAACAGTTACAAAAACTACAAGGACAAAGGTAAGAAATCTTGTTATATTGCTAAAGATTCTGATAGTGATGAAGATGAAGATGAAATGGTTTACATTGCTATTAAGGATGAGTCAGATAATGAAGATGATGAAAATACTATACTATTCTCTCATATTAGAAAAAAAAACACATGGATAATTGATAGTGGTTGTTCTCACCACATGATTGGTGATAAAACAAAATTTGAAACTCTTGAGCACTATGATAGTGGGAGTGTTAGCTTTGGGAATAATGAACCTTGCTATGTGAAGGGAAAAGGTTGTATTGCTCTTACTGAAGGAATCAAATGTGATAATGCTTATTGGGTTGAAGGACTAAGGCAAAATCTACTAAGTGTGGCACAACTGAATAACATTGGTCTCAAGGTAGAATTCATGAATGGTAAGGCCAAGCTCCTGGATGGTAAAGGAAACCTAGTTGGAACTGGCAAGCAAACAAAAGGTAATCTATTTTATCTTGATCTCAATGAAAGTTCATGTTTTATTGC
>MU224239.1:1596835-1619437 GCA_018584345.1 Thuja plicata
TATATATATATATATATATATATATATGGTTGTTTCCCTCCTAATTGGATTTTGCAACACATGATGGAGTAGGTTGTCATAGTTCCTATAGCCTCAAGTTGTGTAACTTCCTACAACCAATTACTGATCAATGTTGAACTCATCCTTTGATCTTGATACATCTCTATCAATTGGTCGATCTGTGAACAACCTTGAAGACTTATTCTAGTTTTGGTTAATGGAAGATAAGAAACTCGTTACTTCTATTGACAGGTGTCGAGTTAGTTAATATGTTTCTAACTAATCAAGAGTTGTAATTATGCTAGGACTCATTCTTGCAAGTGTGTTATCTTTATGGATGGTAAATCTTCTCTTAGACTGATGGATATTTCATGCATGTGAGGTTGAATCTTTCAACCTTTCTGAGCTATATATATTACAACCTTTGCATAAATATATATATTTCTCTAGATAATATATCATTATTATAGTCAATTTTGAGAAATTGTATTTTGTCAAGATGATTTCATGGATGGACTGTGTTAATCAAGTTATTTACTTTTGTTAAGTTTAATTGGAGTTACCTCAAGGGGCCCCACTTGAGGTACATCTCTTCCCTATTTTTTTAATGCATTATAGGAGTAGTAATTTGTTAAGCATACTATTAGAATATGTTGAGATATATTGATGAACTATAACTGATTGAATGTTTGAAGATGACAAAGTTGATGATCACCGAAATGCAAAAAGTTAATGCAAGACATTAAATCAATTAATGTATTATATTTTCATTGATGTCAACTTGATATACTCTAATTGGTCATATTCATATTGTCAAAGACTTCAATAAACCAAAGAGACAAAGGTTATATTATCAGTAATGCATAAAAGTTCAGTATACACCAAGTGATAACAAACACCGACGGACAGTGCACACCGACGGATAGAGAACCCCGAGAAAAGTCACAGTGTAAACTGAGCAAGATACCTGAGCAAGCATTATCAAAGAGAACCAAAGTGATACCCGAGTAGAACTAAAATCACAGTGTTTCCTGACGAACAGACAACCCCGACAGATAGAGATGCCCAAGGACAACTGAAGTCAAGACTGAGAAAAAAGAGAGTTAAACACCGATCAGAACTGAAGTTCAGAAACAACAAAAGACTTAGTTGGCAGGAGCTAAAAATGGAATTAACTGATTGATTACATTGTTTTCATCGACCAGTTAAAAGCTAGAGATAGGCTAGAGTTTTAAAGCTAGTTTTATTCCAGTTATCAAGAAGAAATCTACGGGATAAAACTAAAGCAAGCTTTAAAGAAAGAATGGAAAGATTTGCGGATCACATCAAGAACAAGAAAGACAAGGACTTAGAAACAGTCAAAATCATGTTTATAAAAGAGACAAGCTAACTCATAAAAAATGGGGGAATCAAATAGAAGAGGATGTTGAAGAGAATTCTTGTGAAGAAAGAAATCTTCATATAGACGTGACCATACAAGCTGAGGAACAAGAGCTAAATTTTTCTACAGACACCGAGCAATAGAGAAGAAACAACATCACCGAGCAGAAAGAAGTGGAGCAAAGGTATTAAAGAGGAACATTGATCAGAAAGGTATTATGAGCTTACAATAGATCTGAAAATCTGCAATTCAAAGTTGTATTAATGACCAGATCATTTACTATTTCAGTTTAACCATTGGATCATAAAGTCTCTTAACCGAGTAGGATTTAACTATCCTTTATATATTGAGATACATCCCAAGGAGTATCAAAAAATTTCTCATGAAGATAGCATAGTGAAATGACAGATATCAAGTGACAAACTATTATATTTAAATCCTCTAACAAGGTTGCACTCAACAATGTGTTTGTAACCTTTAACAGGGTTGGCTCTTCACCAAGCTCACTTCAGAAGAGTGAAAATTTTGGGTTACTGGTCCCAAGTGGTTTTTCCCTTAACAGGGTTTCCATGTTAAAAATCCATGTGTGAAATGTGTATATGGTTCATTGCTTTGATGTTTGCCTTTACACATTAATAAAACAGGATTGATCGGTAAACACTAAGTTATTTACTGTATTTCGGTAAAGGCTAAGACTGTTATTCGGTAAAGATTAAGAATAAGGATAAACAATGAACTCCGAGCAATAGTTATTTGATAAGATTGTTTAAAGGCATTCATCTTGTAGGAATGAAGATAACTAGAGGTCTTATATTTGAGATATAAAGTTTTGGTTGGTTATTGGATTAATTTTTGAGGCCACTGAATCACCCCCCCTCTTTATTATTCTACCAATTGGTATCAAAGCTATGTGTGTTTAGAAGGAAGGTTTCAAGACCTAAGCTAAAGATCATAAGATGAACAAAAGGGATGTTCCTAAGTTGAAAAAGGAAAACTTTGCATCATGGAAAAGCAGGATAAGACTCCACCTATCAGGTATTGGAAATGATGTTACTCAATACTTGGATACTGAATGTGTTGCCCATGGGACCTCATACACTTGATCAATTGAGGAGAAAAGCATGAGCACAATTGTATGATGATAAAACTTGCTTCCTCACTCTCCGATGTTGAATTTGAAGATGTCAAAACATGCACCACTGCAAAGCAAATGTCAGACAAATTGAATCTAGTACATGGAGGAGATGCAAATGTGCTAAGAGCTAAGGTAGAAAACCTAAGAGGAAGGCTTGATGACCTAAGAATGAAAGAAGGAGAAAAAATACTCAATATAGCTGTAGAATCAAAGAAGTAGTAAATGCTATCTGAGGAGTTGGAGGTGTACTTGAAGAAGAAACAGTGGTAAGTAAAATTATCATAACCTTATTGCATGTTTATGCTATTAGAGTTGTAGGAATTGCAAACATGCAAATCCACAGACCCCGAATACACCTGCATGCAAGAACCTGATACAAAGATGAAAAAGCTGAAGACAGAAAGGAAGAACTCAGAAGTTGCTCAGAAAGAGAGAGCGAAATTATAATCTGAATTAATGAAGAGAATTACAAAGTTTGACCTTATAAAGGTGAAAAAACCCTAAAACCTAAAAGCTAGGATGCGCAATATAATTAATATAAAGTATTAATTATATGCACTTAAGTGAAAGCATAAGCCGAAAAAGAGTAAACTGATTACTCTAACAAGAGTCTCTACTATACAAGAAATGAGAGCAGTAGCAAACAACAATGTCACTCTAGATAGTTTTATTGGTAGACTTATTTCATTTAAGATGATTAACTTTGACAATAGTGGCTTACCATCTATTGAGTCTGCATTCAAATCTTCTTTGAAAATAATTAGATCAAGTCATAAACACACTATGAGAAATGATAGTAAAAGTGATAGTGATGAACAAGAGCTTGATGAGATTGAAGCACTAATGGATAGAAGATTGCAGAGAGGCAAAGGTAGATACAAAGGTAAACTACCACTCGTATGTTTTAATTGTAAAGAGATTGGACACTTTGCTGCTAGATGTCCTAACAAAGAAAAGATGACAGAACTTATGAGAAGAAGCCTGACAGAGGTGATGACTGTGATTACCAAAGCAATTGACAATCTGACAGAAGAGACAACAAAGACTACAAGGACAAAGGGAAGAAAGATTGTTACCTGGTTGAAAACAAAGCTAAGATACTGACACCAAGTCTAATGAAGATATTGAGATAGTATTTGTTGCTATGAAGGATGATTCAAACAAATAAGAAAGGTATGTAGAAACTGCACTCATATCTAAGGTTAGTAATAATGATGTCTGGATTATTTATAGTGGTTGTACTCACCATGTGACTGGAGATAAGGAAAAGTTTGAGACTTTTGAATATTATAATGGTGGATCAGTTGAATGGGTAATGACTCACCTTGTCCAGTTGAAGGTAAAGGAACCATAATGTTGAATAGTCTGATCAGATGTGAAAATGCATACTGGGTAAAAGGACTTTTATATATCTATTTAGTGTTTCACAGCTGAATAACACATGTCACCGAGTTGCATTTGAGAAAAAAAGGCAAAGATCTTCAATGAATCAGGAATGTTGATTGGTACTGGTGAACAGACAAAAGGTAACCTATTCTATCTTGATGATATTAATACCACTTGTTTAATGGATAGAAATGAAGACATGTGGTTGTGGCATGAAAGGTTATGTCATGTGAAATTTGACAATATAGCTAGGATAATCAATAAAAGGAAAGTAAGAGGCTTACCTAGAATGTCAAAACCCGACCATGTCATGTGTAAGAATTGTCAAAAAGGTAAAATGACAAATTCTAGTTTAAAGAGAAAAACCTACACATCTAATGTCATTCTAGAATTAGTATGTACTGACCTATGTGGATGATAGGAAACTTGCATTCAAACAAATGACAATTTCCACATAACCCATTATAGATCTGAAGAAAATAAACACTTTAAAATCCACATGCAAGAGAATAGACAACATACTCACAAATATGTGACACAAGATATATCCTGGGAAACCCTCACGGGGAAAAAACCCAGCCTCCAAAATCATCCATCATCATGTATTATTCAACAAAACACCATTTCAATACAACCATGGAAGCCTTCATAGCCCTAGCCACAACCAAGCAATCCATGTGAACAAGCATGAATCCAAACATCCCATGCCATGCTTACAACCTTCACAAATGCTACCTTTGGCTAACCTATCCAACAATCTAACCTCAACAACTACCCTTGTGGTTGCTTTTATAGAAACAAGCTCCCACAAAACCATCAAGTCATATTACATAAACCATGTGCTACAAAACCATGTACTACCTAACCCCATTGACCCACATTTAATATTGGGTACTTTATTAACTTTATTTCCCCAATATTAAATAATTACATTAAATAATATCACAATGTTACAATACAACTCTCAAAGAATATTCCACGGGAATCTCTACATGTTGCACGTCCATCTAGGTGCAATATTTACATAATAAAATAAAATAATACAATAATAAACATTATTATGTAATGTGTACAACACACATTTTCTCAACAATCTCGCACTTGTTGTATACATTGTATAAGGGTCAATACGTATCCACATAAATGAACAAGAGATTGATCCCTTCTAGCACATACACCATCATGAACCAAAGTACACCACGTGCTCCATCCAGGTACTTGTAACAAAATCAAAGTATCCACCATCTCATACGTTAATGAACCCACCTCCTATTATGGGACTACCACTAGACATACATAGAAGCCATCCAAAGAGAAAGTCACCCAATCTGTCACATAAGAATCATAATATCCTGTACCAACTGATATCCCAAGCACAAATACTCAGTCCAAAGGTAATCACATGTATCCATAGCTGAAATAGCACACACATCAAGTTCTAACACATCCAACTATCCATACCTCTAAGGTATACCAAGTGAATCCCAAATCAATATATCCAACCTGTAACTTGCAATCACAAGTCTCAAGAGAAATACCTTCCACATACACACCAAGAAGCTCCCACTGCAAAGGTAATGTCAAATCTGAAATCAATCCACTCACAACATCTCATAAAAGTGAATCCATGTAGTATCAAGGACATCCACAACAATATGCAACATATAAACCAATATCCTGCAAACAAATCTCATAACAAGTCTCCAACACTCTCCCAAGTTCTCCACAACCATCAAAGGAGAGAGATAAAGGAATAATCATGCTATCTCCCACATGACACACATGAACACAAACCAGTGATCACAAACCTCCAGCCAATCTCAAATCCAATGAAAGTGAAACCGAACATCCAGGAAGATAACCAAGACCAAGAGAAACTATGCAAATCATAACCTTTATCATGTCCTTCTACACACACCTATAAATGTCAACTGTGCCAAGTATGATCTCCTCCATAAAACCGCATACAAGAACCCACAACAACACCCAAACCATAATATATAATGAATCATGGATGTAATCCTCTCACAAGAAGATCAAACTCATAACCATTCCTAATCCAAGGAACATGCCCAATAAAACCATTTCTTAAACTCAACCATGATCATATCATTAAAACAACATATGCACAAGGAGATAACCAATTCCAAAAACATCTCTAAAATGAACCCTCCAGAAATAACTCACACCATAGCTCAAGATCCATATCCATGAAAGATAAGCATAAACATAATGCACCTAAGAAGAAACAAAAAGGGCTATACCTCTCAAGTAGTAAACCACTAAGTAGACCAAGAGTGGGGAATGAGAATGCTCATCAAGATATCCAAGTCTCCAACCAAGACTAATCTAAGACCACTCTCCTCTCAAGTCTATATCAGATGAATGCTCCTTGGTCTTCTTGCTGAAACCATCAACTATCCCAACACATAAATCTCTAATCCAAGAGAAATAAGCATCACCTTTGTCTCTAAGTATCCATGAGCACCTATAACCAATCAACCCATGCCAACACCAAATGCAAAAAAGAAATATCATGAAGTATCCAGCAAATGATCAATGTACTCAATACCAAGAAAGTAAACCAAGATCAATGTCACAAATCCAACCTAGGAATCAGGATCATAAACATGACAACCATGATCTAAACCATCTCAACTAAAGAGATAACATGCTCCATATGAACATAACATGTCAAAACTCTAAATGTGTATCAAGAGTATACCATGATATAATAATGAAACCATCCTATAACCAAGGATAACATGTCAAATGAAAGCATAAACCACACCTTTACCAAAGACCTCATGAGTCCTCGAGATGTCACCATCTCCACATACCATGAAGATAACCACCACCTAAAAGTGCACCAACAAATGTCAAAGACACTTCTACAGCAAAAGGATCTAAGTCACCCTCCAACATCTGCAAACACTCAATACATATCACTGCCAACAACTCCCACTCAACCGTGGTACCGAGTCACCCATGGCATCATGATATCCATCTCCTACACCAAGAAGATATAAAACCAGGAATCAATCCTACACTGCCACATCATCACTATCACAAGCTCCCACTAAATCGTGTATCCAAGCTATCCATGGCATCATGATAAAACCATCCTCTAACCATGAGAATCAACCAAGGCATCAAACCATCAAAGAACTCAAAGCAAGCAATCATGAGCTCCTAAAAAAAAACCCAAAAAAACCATGATCCTCAACCAAGAAGATATGCTGCCATAACCAAAGAGGGAATCAAAACAAAATGATCATAAATCAAAATATCTGTCAGCATAACATAGTCAACCACAATCCTCCACCATTATTATACCTGGTAATAACATCTCATCCTCTCTACAAGACAACAAATCATAAAATCATGTGACAAAACCATGCCATCAATCTGAATATGCATCCATAATGAAATATCAGTGGTCAATGGGCATAGACAACACATATCCAAGCCATAAATGCAACCTGTAAGTATAGACCACTTACATAACTACACGACCTATAGACCCAACAGTGCATCATACATATCCAAACCACATACTGATAACCATGTCAACATGAGACCAATCTAAAATATAAATTGTGTATACAATGACATAATAATCCAAATCTCCAAAATAAACCATGTCATAAACTCACAATGTCACCATAGTCAATATAATCTTTAAACAGTCCAGATCAAAATATAACCAAATAAACCATGTCAAACCTGCACCAAATCAGAAACAACATGTAGAGCTCTCCAAGAGCTTTCCGTCGACTATTCGAAGTCCAAAATCTGACTCTGTATGCCCAAGTTATGCTCTGTGAAAGAAATCAGCCTCAAAGGCTATAAATGCAATTAACAGGATTCCAAAAAATGTCAATGCCCCCAAAAAATCAACTTCTAAATTTCTCCAATATACCATCAGAAAATATTTTATTTTCCTTCCTGGGTCTGACCCCACCCATAAATCAGAGGTCGTGTCTATGCAGCACAATATTTGCACCTTAGTAAACACATGTTAACAAAATATTGTTAGCACCATGTATGTTAGCCTATTGTGTTAACATGTGTTAGTAATTTGCAAACAAACACAATAGGCTAACATACATGTTCTTAACATATTTTGTTAACTAAGGTGCAAATATTATGCTGCATAGACACAACCTAAATCAAAGGGCATAAAAAAAATAACAGCAGCATGATTTAATAATCCAAAGTTTTTTATTTAAAAAAACTATATAAAAAAAAGATGGCAGAATTTTATAATTTCAAAGTTTTATTTAAATAAAAAAACCTTTTAATTTTATTTTTGTTTTAACCCCTGAAGGGGACCGCCAGCGGTGGGAGGACCCACCACCCCCGACCGCAGCCTGAGCTAGGCTCGACACCCACAATGTAGGTGGGGGCTGACAGCCCTGCCACCGCAGGACTATACAGTCCCTGCGATGGATAGGGATTGTCGTCCTTGCCTTGCGCAAGGTACGGGGGGCGGGGGGTGGTGGCCCTGCGCCCTTCCAAAAACTTTAAAATATTTTTTTTTTCATTTTTGTTTTTATTTTTAAACATTTTTTTTTCAACCTACCCCCGCACGCACCTTGCACGATTTTAAATTGTTTTTTTATTTTTTATTTTTTTCAATTTTTGCAAGTACGTTCTGACGGGATGAAATTGACAGTCGTCATGGCCTGCAAGCGAAAAATTGTTGCATTTACTTTCAACATGGCCAAACTAGGACAAATTATATATCAAAATTCATGGAAAGGCCACCCTGGATCTGATGGTGAGGTCCATTTATTCATAGGAGGACATTTCTGCAAACTCCCCTCCAAAACCCTCATTTAAATGAAACATCCAAAAAACTCTTTTGACCAACAATTTCTCATACCCAAAATCTGCCAACAACCCATCATTACAACAAACCCAAAACCCTCAGATCTGTAATAAAAAACCTACAAAATCCATATATCTTTCCATATCTAACATTCTTTCATGCATTCCCATGGATTCAACTTAGGGTTACAACACTACAACCATAGCTCTGATACCACATGATAGGAAACTTACATTCAACCAAATGACAATTTCCACATAACCCATTATAGATCTGAAGAAAATAAACACTTTAAAATCCACATGCAAGAGAATTTTAAACATACCCACAAATATGTGACACAAGATATATCCTAGGAAACCCTCGCGGGGGAAAAAACCCAGCCTCCAAAAGCATCCATCATCATGTATTATTCAGCAAAACACCATTGCAATACAACCATGGAATCCTTCAAAGCCCTAGCCACAACCAAGAAATCCATGTGAACAAGCATGAATCCACACATCCCATACCATGCTTCCAACCTTCATAAATGCTACCTTTGGCTAGCCTGTCCAATAGTCTAACCTCAACAACTACCCTTGTGGTTGCTTTTATAGAAACAAGCTCCCACAAAACTACCAAGTCGTATTACATAAACCATGTGCTATCTAACGCCATTGACCCACATTTAATATTGGGTACTTTATTAACTTTATTTCCCCAATATTAAATAATTACATTAAATAATATCACAATGTTACTATACAACTCTCAAAGAATATTCCATGGGAATCTCTACATGTTGCACGTCCATCTAGGTGCAACATTTACATAATAAAATGAAATAATACAATAATAAAAATTATTACGTAATGTGTACAACACACATTTTCTCAACAATGGACCCATGAGAACAAAGAGCTACTATGGAGATAGATACTTCATTCTATTTGTAGATGATTATCCTAGAATGATGACAGTTATGTTTATAAAAGAGAAATCAGAGGCATTCAAGATGTTTAAATGGTATAAAGCTATTGTGGAAAAATAAAGTGGTAAGGAACTAAAATGCCTAAGATCAGATAGAGGAGGAGAATTTGTTTCTAATGAATTCACTAACTTTTGTAATGAGCATGAAATTCAAAGACAAGTTTCTGCATCGAGAACACCACAACAAAATGGGATTGTTGAAAGAAGAAACAGGTCAATTGTTGATTATGCCAGAACACTGATGATTGAGAAAGGCATCACACAAATATTCTAGAGAGAAGCTGTCAGTATTGTTGTCTACACATTGAACAAAGTACAATTGAAGAAAGACACCAATAAGACACCCTATGAGCTATGGTATAGATACACACCCAATGTAAGTTACTTCAAAAATTTTGGTAGTCAATGTTATATTTTGAAAGATGATAGAAATGGAAATCTTGACTCCAAAGGTGAAGAAGGAATATTTTTAGGATATTCTACCAAAATAAGGGCTTATAAATGTCTTATCAAAACCTCTAACAAAATCATTGAAAGTGCAAATGTCAAAATAGATGAATTTGCAGAGAAAAATGATGAGGAAATCAGAAAAGAACTAGAAGACTACAACAATTTTGTCTACAATGAACAACCTAACACTTTTCTCGAGGAATAGTGTATCGCTCTTGAGCGATAGAACAATGCTCCCAAGCATTAGGCAGCAAACACAGAAAATCAGGAAATTGCTCAATATGATGTACCAAGTGATGGAAATCAGAATGAAGGTCAAGATGATGATCAGAATGATGAACAAAGAGGTGAACCAATACTTGCCAAGTATGTTAGAAGACACCATCCACAGAACCAGATCATAGGAGACAAGAAGGTTGGAATGAGAACAAGAAGTAATTCACTAAACTCTAGATGTTTAATTTGTGATTTTGAGCCTAAATATATCAATACTGCACTTGAAAATGAAGAATGGGTCAGTGCTATGAATGAAGAGATAGAGAAGATTGAGAAGAAAAAAACATGGACACTAGTACCGAAACCATATGACAAGAATGTCATCGGTACCAAATGGATATTCAAAAATAAGCTAAATGAGAATGGAGAAGTCACAAGGAACAAAGTAAGATTAGTATGCAAGGGGTATGCACATGGAGAAGGTATTGACTATGGAGAAACCTTTGCACCCATTGCTAGACTAGAAGGAGTTAGAATTCTACTTGCTTATGTTGCATTCAAAGGATTCAAGGTATACCAAATGGATGTCAAATCTGCATTCCTAAATGGAATTCTAGAAAAAGAGGTATACATTGAATAACCATAAGGGTTTGTTGATCCCAACAAAAGGAACATGGTTTGTAGACTACACAAAGCCTTGTATGGATTGAAACAAGCACCAAGAGAATGGTATAAAATACTTCACTCCTATCTCATAAGTATTGGATTTGTCAGAACTAGTGAAAATAGTAATTTATACTTAAAAGAAGATACTTATAATAACATTTTGATTGCTGAAATATTTGTTGATGATATAATATTTGGAGGAAACGATATGTTATGCAAATCATTTGCTAATAAAATGAGAAAAGAGTTTGAGATGTCAATGTTTGGGGAGATCAAATTCTTTCTTGGTCTACAGATTCTTCAACAGGATGCAGATATCTACATTAATCAATCCAAATACATCAAGGAAGTGTTGAAGATATTCAAGATGGAAGATTCCAAGATAGTTGGAACACCTTTGGCAATCGGATGCAAGCTGACAAAGGAAGACAAGTCACCCGAGGTAAATCAGACCCTATATAGATCAATTATTGGCAAACTAATATATGTTGCTCATACTAGACCAGATATAGCACATGCAGTTGGAATAGTTGCAAGATTATATACTAATCCCAAGGAATCACACATGAATACTACAAAAGAATTCTGAGATATCTAAAGAATATCGAGAACTATGGTCTCTGGTATAACAAATAAGGAAAATTTGAGCTTCAAGTCCATAACAATGTTGATTGGGCTGAAAACTTAGATGGCAGAAAGAGCACAACTGGAGGAGCATTCTTTATGGGTGAAAAACTTGTCACATGGATCAGTAAGAAGCAAGGATGCATCTCACAATCTACTACAAAAGCAGAATATGTGGTTGCTGCTGCAAATTGCTCTAACATTGCATGGATCAAGCAATTAGTGGAAGGTATGAATATGAAAATTCTTGAACTAGTGATTATCTATTGTGATAATACAAGTGCAATAAACATATCAAAGAACCCTGTCATGCATGCCAAGACAAAACATATTGCTATAAAGTATCATTACTTAAGAGAATAAGTGCAAGAGAAAGAGGTGATACTAGAATATGTTCAATCCAAGGAACAATTAGTAGACATATTCACAAAGCCATTGCCTAAAGATACAGTTGAGTACTTGGCGAAGAGACTAGGGCTCCGACCCTTGTCTATGGGTCACTAAGCTAACTAGGAGGCTACATCAGCCTACACACAAGCAGAAGATCATTCATGTTGATGCAAGCAAAGAGATGGACTGCAAAGACCTATCAGTGCACAAAAAGGTACTTATCTACACCGAACACCAGAGATATTGTTGGCTAATACAGAGCTATTTTGTTGATGGAAAGGAAATTCAAGGAATATATTAAATAAAGAGAAATGACTTGACATTGTTGTCAAAGGGAGAGATGTAACTTATGGTGGAGATAAGTATCCGTGGGGAGAGTATCCAAAGGGAGAAATGACTTAAGGGAGATAATATCCATCAAAGTAAAGAACATCATGAGGGAGAGAATACATCCAAAGGGAGAGTAGTATTAAATGACACATATTGCTATCAAAGGGAAAAGAGATAGCCATCATAAATAGGAACAGTCAAAGGGAGAGCAAATATCAGAATCAAAAGTTGCTACATCTATCCAGTGAAGGGAATGAATAATGAAGAAAAGTACTCTGCAAGAATCAAATCTAAGCTAGAAGAGCTTACCGAAAGTCAGAAATTTGTATTGGTTATAGAATAATAAGCTTGGTAAAGATTGATGAACTACAACTGATATATTTCATATTGTATTAGTATTATGTAGTGTGTTTCCATCAATGCCAAGGGAGAGATTCATGAACTATAACTGATTGAATGTTTGAAGATAAAAAAGTTGATGATCACTGAAATGTAGAAAGTTAATGCAAGACATTAAATCAGTTAATGTATTGTATTTTCATTGATGTCAACTTGATATACTCTGATTGGTCATATTCATATTGTCAAAGACTTCAATAAACCAAAGAGATAAAGGTTATGTTATCAATAATGCATAAAAGTTCAGTATACACCAAGTGACAACAAACACCGACGGTCAGTGCACACCGATGGATAGAGAACCCTGAGAATAGTCATAGTGTAAACTAAGAAAGCATTACGGACAAGAACCAAAGTGATACCCAAGCAGAACTGAAATTCACAGTGTTTCCCGACGGACAGACAACCTCGACAGATAGAGATTCCCAAGGACAACTAAAGTCAAGACTGAGCAAACAAAGAGTTAAACACCGATCAGAATTGAAGTTCAGAAATGACAAAAGACTTAGCTAGCAGGAGATAAAAATGGAGTTAACTGATTGATTACATTGTTTTCATCTACCAGTTAAAAGATAGAGATAAGCTAGAGTTTTAAAGCTAGTTTTATTACAGTTATCAAGAATAAATCTACGGGATAAAACAAAAGCAAGCTTTAAAGAAAGAATGGTGAGACTTGTGGATCACGTCAAGAAAAAGAAAGAAAAGGACTTAGAAACGGTCAAAATTATGTCTATAAAAGAGACAAGCTAACTCATAACAAATGGGGAAAAATAATAGAAGAGGATGATGAAGAGAATTCTAGTGAAGAAAGAAGTCTTCATATAGACCTGATCATACAAGCTGAGGAACAAGAGCTAAAGTTTTCTACAGACACCGAGCAACAAAGAAGCAACAGCATCACTGAGCAGAAAGAAGTGGAGCAAAGGTATTAAAGAGGAACATTGATCAAAAAGGTATTATGAGCTTACAATAGATCTGAAAATCTACAATTCAAAGTTGTATTAATGAACATATCATTTACTGTTTCAGTTTAACCATTGGATCAGAAAGTCTCTTAACCAAGCAGGATTTAACTATCCTTTACATATTGAGATACATCCCAAGGAGTATCAAAAAGTTTCTCATGAAGATAGCATACTGAAATGCCATATATCAAGTGACAAACTATTATATTTAAATTCTCTAACAAGGTCGCACTTAGCAGTGTCATTGTAACCTTTAACAGGGTTGGATCTTCACCAAGCTCACTTCAAAAGAGTGAAAATTTTGGGTTACCGGTCCCAAGTGGTTTTTCCCTTAACAGGGTTTCCACATTAAAAATCAATGTGTCAAATGTGTATATGGTTCATTGCTTTGATGTTTTTCTTTACACATTACTAAAACAGGATTGATCAGTAAACACTAAGTTATTTACTGTATTTCGGTAAAGGCTAAGACTGCTATTCAGTAAAGCTTAAGAATAAGGATAAATAGTGAACTCTAAGCAGTAGTTATTTAATGAGATTGTTTAAAGGCATTCATCTTGTAGGACTGAAGATAACTAGAGGTTTTATATTTGAGATATAAATTTTTGGTTCGTTATTGGATTAATTTTTGAGACTATTGATTCACCCCTCCCCCCCTCTTAGTTATTCTAACATATATTGCTTGAGTTATGTTATAATGTTCCTGTAGCTTTGAACAATATTGGTAGATTAATTATTATAGATGTTTATTTCATCTTTAGTTAATACATATTATGTTTACAGTTATATTCATTATTAGGATAGCATAGAAAATGTTATAGGATTGAGTGTTATTTAGTTATATTAATTATAACTTTGAGGATTAATGAATAGTTATTTTACTGCAACTTTCATTTTAGTAATTAAATAACAGTCTGAGTAAAGTTATGGTTCATAAACTATGGTAGCCCATTTCAAGTTTACAACCTTATATTGATAAGTTAAATGCAAACCATTGTCAAGAGAGATTACCCAAGTATTGAATTTACTTAGAGATAATAGGCTAATTAGCTATTTAATCATGAATGATTAATGAATATCTACATTTTTCCATCATTATCAGGGATGGTATTGAATCATCATTTTACTTAGATTGCTTGTAGTTTTCTTAAGAGCAGTTGTTGTTATTCAGTAGAATAGACTTGGGAGTAATATTTTGGAGCACCCATCTTACTAACATTATGCAAGATAGTGGGAATCATAAGTTCTTCCTTCTTGTATGCATTGAAGAAGGGATGCTCGTGAAATATTCCTTCCTTCAAGTAGCCAACCAGAATCAAAAGAAGCAACACCTGGAGTAGCAACATCCAACAAAGTAAATCTTGAGCAGGCGGATGTAGAAAAGCCAATATTTGAATTATACATGGCTTCATCTCCACATTCCCCAAAATCTTCCTCCAATTCCCATTCCTTAGGAAATGGTGGAGGAGGAAAAAATGATGTCACACCAACCTTTCACTTCCTTATAGTCCATCAGCACAGGGGCACAACTATGAAGAACATACCACCTTCCACTCTCTTGAACTTTCATGGGTTACTCACTGAAGATACATTTCTCTTTGAATTTGACGTCTTGTGTTGAATTTATAAATATACTACAAATTCCCAACAACTACAGTTGTTTCCTACAACTTTTAAGGATTCTTCCTTGAGGTGGTTTATGGGACTACGGAAAAATATTGTTGCAACATGGGTTTCCATGAAATAAATATTCCTTAAAAAGTACAAGGAGTTTTTTAGGGGAGGAGATTCGTGAGGTGGTGATATCTTTAGAATGAATCAAAAAGAGGATAAACGATTAGAAGACTACTTGGAGTGGTTCTTATTCAACCTCAATAAATCCAAGAACATTAATACGAGGGATGAGTCTATAAAATTGTTTTCCTTAGAGGGATTCATGAAGACTGCATAGATGCATTAGACCTGATGGGCAATGGAGACATCTCCCAATCTTTTTGGAAAATATCTACGACCTTCCAAGGAATTATTCAAGAGAAAATATGAAGAAGACCAAAGGTATCAGGTCTATTGCCTCTAAAGTCATTGCTGGAGTCTCTTGATTGGAAACAAGTAATCTACTTACTGATATGAAGTAGGATATAATCAATCACATAGTTGCTCGTATGGATACTTAGTAGATAGGAGGAAACAAGAAGAAATAGAAGTTGCTCTGACAAAATATTCCCTACTTGTCGTTGCAAGAAGAAAGATTGCAAGTGTAAAAGGATTTCTAGTATAGAGGAATGACTTTATTTTAAATTTGTGGAGGGTGAAGAGGGCCAGGTTTTATATCATGTTCAAAGGAAACCATGGACTCAAAGACAAGGTATGCCTCAAGACCCTTTGTCTTATTCAAATTATCCTTCATGGCCAAATCAATACTCCCAACCATAGATGAATTGTGGAAATATACCATGGAACACCCAATAGGGGGCTTGGCATCCACAACAAGGTCAACCGCCTAAATGAAAAAAAAACCACAAATTACTTGGAAACAACCATCAATAAATTGGAAACAACCTCCATGGAGAGGTAATCCATATTGGGGTTAGCAAAACCAAGGATACAAATAGAAATCTCAGTTGCAGGGGCCCTAGTTCAATAAGCTATTATGCCAAACCCTCCAAATTCTCAACCTTCACTTGAAAGGCCTACTCAAATTCCTACTCACCTTACACCTAACCCTAATAATCATCTTACTCAATAGGCCTATTCTAGGGATATACAACAATATCCTAAATATGATTTTGATGTTAATAATGTGAATTTGTATTTAGGAAAGATATTGGTTGCCCCAATGCCTCCTCTTATCATAGAAATCCAAGAGGAGGATGTCTCGAAAGTAGTACAACCTCCAACCATTGAGTGGGGATTGAAATATAATCAAGAATACTTACAACATGCACCCTTGAATGTCGAAAAGAAATATCCCTCATTCCTTGCAGGGTTGATTGAGTAAAAACCTGATATTGTTCCTAACTTTGATTTACTAGAACAACTAAAAGACATCAACATTAGGATTACTTTATTCCAAGATATTAAGGATGTCCCTATTTATAACAAGATTGTCAAGGAGATTTGCATAAAAAATCCATGCCGCAAAAGAAAAGATCCTACAACTATGCATGTTATAGAAAAATCAACAGATATAATGTTTGGCAAGCTTGTTATTCCCAAATACAATGACCTCGGCAATCCATTAGTAATGTTACTATCAATGGAATCTTGATTCCTAATATACTTTGATTGACCTTGGAGCTACTATTAGTGCTATGACAAGGGAAACAATGCAAACCTTATAATTAATAGACTTAAGGCCAACTCATATAGTCCTACAAATGACAGATAGTTCCACAATGAAGCCGTAAGGAATAGTCAAAGACTTAGTCATAACACTTGATTCATGGGAGTATCCTACATATTTTATGATCCTACATCCCAAGGCCAACATATGGGGTTATCTTCTTATTCCATGGAGGATATGGATCTACAATAGTAGATGCTTTTATTGGATTTAGGTTGGGAAATTTTTGATAATTTCCAACGGTATTGTTACTAAGAAGCTTGTATTATTCTAGTTCAACCATGTCAAGAAAATGACCAAGTTATTTGGCCAAATTTAGGAGATGGAAAATATAATTCCTTTCCAACTATCATAATGATTGATAGGAGTCATCTTATTAACCTATAAGATGAAGACAAATAGCTGGCTTGTATCATTCAAAATAACTACCACAAGGACCTAGATGATTTAGCTTGTTTATCCTATTCTTCTTGTCCATTGAATATTCTGCTTCTTGCAACTTCTACTAAGCACTAGACCTATCAACCTCTGCATTATTACATAAGCCTTTGCCACATACATCTAATAAAAGGATTCAATGCATAAATGTTGCAGCTATGAACCGCCTAGTTACACAAGCAGAGATTACATCGAGAAAATATCTAAATATCAATAGCAAGATCACTCAAGACCACCACCAGCAATTGATTATTATACTGCAAAAATATCAATCATCATTTGCATGGGATTACCAAGATATGAGGGGCCTTTATCCAAATGTTTTCACACATAGGATATATATAGGAAGGTTGCAGGATAATTAGACAACCTCATAGGAAGATGAATCCATCAGACATACAAGATATTGTCAAGGCTAAATTACAAAAGCTTCTTAATGCAAGATTCAAATATCCCTTCTCAAATATTCAATGGGTCTCTCCATTAGTCATTATACCCAGAAAGGGTGTAAAATGGAGTGTTTGTGTAGATTACAGGGAGTTAAATAGAGAATGAGAGAAATACCGATAAAGATAGAGGTAGAAAGAGATATATAGAGAGAGGTAGGGAGGGGGAGACATATAGGTATAGAGAAGGATGGAGAGATAGCAAGATAGTGATAGAGGATGAGATGAGAGAAGAAATATGGAAATATAGATATTTAAAGGTATAGTAAAGGGTGTAACACCCCAAAATTGGCACCTTACAATTCTAATCAATTTTGGTGCATTTTCTCATCATCAAAGTCTTATTATACTAGGCAAATTCTCCTTCATAATTGTCTTTAATTGACTTAGTCTCAAATGCAGAAAACCTAAATTTGCATAAATCTTACACCATATTTAATTCCTAAATTTCCACGATTTATTAGCTAAAAATCCCTATGATTGATTAATTTAATTCTAAAGTCCTAAGTGCTTTTAAATTAAATTAATTCCACCCCCTTTAGCTAATACACATCAAGGGAATTAAATAATTATTTGGTTATTTGAATGAATTATCCTCACATGAATTCAATAATTCAATATGAAAAGCCACCCATGTGGCCACAATTCATTCATTTAATTAAATAATTCCTCCATATTTTGTCTCACCTTCCTCCATGGAGATGAAGAGTCAGCCGTTTATTTCCAAGAAACTCTTCATCCTCTCTTCAGGCTCTTTTATATTATGGACCTTCTTTCCTTCATTTGGAGAGCAATTTTAGAGTATCAAAACTATAGCGAATTCTTGTCTCAATTCTTCCACATTTCCAAGCTTTTAATGCATAATTAGTGTAATTTCATGTATTTTAATGGCATTCTTCATTGCAATTTAGTTTGTTTACTATATAGTAGCTTAATTATGTTATTTCTTTCAAGTTTCTTAGTTTAAAAGCTGCATCTCCATTTCTAGATTATAATTGCATCTTTCATATAGAATAATTTCATTTATGTTTTAAAGCTTTCAAATCCTCCATTTTAGCAATGGTCTATGGTTGTTGGCTCTCGTTCTGAGAGTAATTAAACACCCCAACTAAATGGGAGGCAACAAGTTGATTCAATCGATATTGTGGAATGAGAAATTCATGTTCATCTTCACAAATTCAATGATTGAGCCATGACTATGTTGTGTTGTGCCTAATTTAGAGGTCAACATTCAGACACATACATTTTGGCGCCCAACGTGAGGCAGGAAATTAAATTTCTGGCCTCATATTATATATTTACTGTCGATTCTATTTTATGTCATTTTTAACATTCACTTTGAGTCAAATTTGACTCCACCATTGCATCCAAAATGTCATTTTGGTTTAAAACGACTACAAATATGCCTATACTCGCCCAAAAATTGAATCTGTGGCATCAAACTTTTGTCCGAGTAGGCCGTATGGCTCTGCAGTGAAGTTTCACGCGAAATTTCCCACATATCCGCATGAAGTTTTGTACTTTCTCACACCGACTATTGTACTTCCTCATGCGAAGCCTTGTACTTCCTCATGCAAGACTTGATGCCAGTCTTTAGAATTTCACAGTTTTTGCAATTACTGTTACTGTTTTCTTGATTATTTTCACATGTTGTTGTTTTTATCTCTCTGATTTCTCTGATAGCATAATAGTGGGCTGTAGGTCGCTTGACAAAGACATAAACTTGCTAACGGTTTTCTTGCAGGACATTTGTCAAAGATCATTTAAAAATGTTGTGCTTGTTTATTGCTTTCATCACATAGTATAACTAGGGCCTTGTTAAAATTTCTTTGGAATCTTGATAGAAAAATAGGGGAATAGGCTCTTCATTACATGGAAGTGATGCCCATGGATGAATTTGAGACCCAGACATTTCTAACATGATGGAGACCTAGGAAAGAAAGGAAAGTTAACGAACCTTTAGCACATTCACTTATTAGGGGATTATGCTCTTCTCTCTTTGAGAGAATCAGAAACCCAAAAGCTTGTGAATTGGTTGGAGGAGAGTTATCTCGATGATGAATATGTCTTTCATGTTTGGGTAAGGTGAAGAGGTAGAGAAGTATGCTCTTCTCTCTTTGAGAGAATCAGAAAATCCGACCCTCAAATCTGAGCCAAGTTTTGTGTCACCTTTAGAGGGCCTGCCAGAAGTTGAACCTCTGGGAATGACCCAAGTGAGTACACACCTATCACTGGTGATTCCTCCTCACTATAATAAAGTATGCTTTGTTGATTCCAAAGACTCCAAAGCCATGGTAACTTCTTTCTCATGATTCTGACTATCATCTTGAGAAAGCCTTGTCTGTTGTACTGAGCGGCGTTGCTCCTATCCCTGTTTGCGGAGGTGTATGACTTTCAAGTGTTGGTGTGGCTATGAGGCCCCAGCCCTGTATCGGGGACATTGAAGGTTATTTTGAATGGAAGCCCACTAAAAACTTTCTTAGTTAGATGCCTACTCGGATCACCTTCGAAAGAAGACATAATCTATGCGCAGGGAGGGGGAAGAATCTCTCCCCTAGATTCTCAACATAGGTATGCACCTAGATGCTTGAGGTGGTATGTGACGATGGCCCCTAATTTAAGGGTAACCTTCGAACATATATTACTAAGTCCTTGGAAACACCAAAAACACGAGCACCCTCTCGAGGGTGACACTGCTGTGTGAGGTGCACACATACACATAAGTCAATGAGGCACGGATTTTGTCTTCTCTACCATTTTTTTTGTAGGGATAACTAAGTATTTGTTTCGAGGCTTAAACTATCCAATCATGATTAAACAAAGACTCCCATGATTCTTCCAATTTGCCTTGTCCTTGGTAGAACTTTTTGCGACTACTTCTTGCGTCACTATTGCTTGATCAAAACTTTGTGCTTGTTAATGATTACTTGTCACATTCAAATTGAGATTGCTGATCTAAACTATCGTAAAGCTGTCCCAAATCTATAAATTCTATCAGAGAACAGTCCTGACTGTGTCTCAAAATCTAACTTTTGTCTCAAAAACTGAGTCGATCTGTCAAAACCTGGATTTTTCTCACGCGAGATTCCAGAAACTGAGCATTTCCTAGCGCGAGCTTTCATTTTCTCATGCGCAGTTAAGTATTTCCTCGCGTGAACCAACACTTTCTCATGCGAATGTGTACCCTGGTGTCCCAAAACAGCGAGCTATTTCCCGTTGACTGATGAGTTTTTCGCCTGATCTTATTTTTGTCTGAGATCTGATTGCCTGTTTCCCTGTTGTCTGTAGTCTCAAACTGATTGTCCCGAGTTGCGAAAGCAGGTTCGTCAACCTTCACTCAAGATCAGAGTCATTGCTATCTCTATCTTAGTTGGAGACTATCTCCTTTGTCCTTTAGTCTTGGACTTAATTAGCACTTTAGATATCACTTCAACACCTGTCAGTCAATCAATTTGATTCATTGTACCTCCTCTTCAATCTTCTTAGCAAGCGCATCAAGACAATCTTACAATGTCTAAAAGCAAAGAAGAGATTCTTAGGGCAACTTTATTAAAACAACTTCAAACTTTGGAATCTGAACTCCAACGATTAAAAAAGGAAAAGAATAATTCATTTGATGAATCCTCCTTAAGATCAACTTGTCCTTTGCTATTTGATCATGATTCTCACATCTCTCCACTTTCTTCCAACATGGATAAATCTTGGTATGACAATCCCATCTTTGATCAAGAATAATTTTATGACAATCCCAACTTTGATCAAGACCAGTTTTATTACCATCCTATCTTTGATCAAGAGCATGTAGAGGAAACTATGACATAATCAGATGAAAGTCTCTTCTATCCGCAAAAAAAGGATATTGCAAGTTAAGAAGCATTTATTTATCCTTTAGAGAGAATCTTTACTCCTTTGGGACAATCTTATCAACCAGCATTGGAGGAACTTCTTGAGCATAATCTCATCACATTGCCTCCAGCCACATCATGTGGATTCAGATTCTTGAGTAACTATTGTGCATATCATCGACATAACAAGCATAAAACTTCATCTTGCATGGATTTGAAACATAAAATCCAAGATCTCATAGATGATGGCATAATCGAAGTAGAAAATCCTAATGAATCACCTAGTGAAGATACTAATCTCAAGCATGATCAATATCAGGAATACCTGTCTAGCAAAGGTTCGCATATCCCATCTACTTCTTCCATTGTTCCTCCATCTCCTAAAACTTCCCCATCTCTATCAAGGATTGAACCTAACGATGACTATGTCTACCCTCAAGGACTACCTCGAAAAGAGATCCAAGTTAATCTGCATACAACTGCAAGTCCTTCTCAGGCTTCAAAGATCATAGACCCCAAGCTTCCATGTGCTTCAATGCTTATCATGCCTACTCAAAATGATACTCCATTAGCCTTTCAAGAATCCCTTATGCATATCAAAACTCCCACCTCATCGATAGAAGTGGCTCCATGTCAAGAGGAGAATCTAATGTGCGAAGAAACATATATCAGTGATGATCAAGATCAAGACACCATCCATCTTTATCCAACAGTTGACCAAAGTCACATACCTCAAGAGTCCCATGATGATTCTATCATCCCCTTCCATTTCTTCCTAGAAG
>MU224239.1:1629885-1642687 GCA_018584345.1 Thuja plicata
ACTTAGGCAGTTTCAGTTAGTCTTAGGAAAGTTTCTATTTCCTAGCAGTTGCCCGTTTAGGGTTTCGACATCCTTTATAAGGATTGTCTTCTTTGTATTTCATAAGGAGTTTGTAATCATTTTACATTGTTGAATATAGAACCTATTTTCTGTCAACATGTTCTTGCATTCTCTGGCCTATCGGCCGCCATAGATTCTTCTGGATCCTTCTCTCTTCTGTCTTCTTCATTCTCGTAGCAGTTGTTTTGCATGCAGGTGTTTCTTGGGTAGATTGACATTCTTCAATCTCAACAAACACCACCAACAATTGATTATTATGTTGTAAAAAGATCAATAATCATTTGCATGGGATCACCAAGATATGAGGGGCCTTGATCCAAATATTTTCACACGTAGGATATATATATATAGGAAGGTTGGAGGATAATTAGGCAACCTCATAGGAAGATGAATCCATCAGACATACAAGAGATTGTCAAGGCTAAATTACAAAAGCTTCTTAATGCAGGATTCATATATCCCTTCTCAAATATTCAATGGGTCTCTCCATTAGTCATTATACCCAGAAAGGGTGTAAAATGGAGTGTTTGCATAGATTACAGGGAGTTAAAGAGAGAATGAGAGAAATACCGATAAAGATAGAGGTAGAAAGAGATATATAGAGAGAGGTAGGGAGGGGGATACATATAGGGATAGAGAGGGATGGAGAGATAACAAGATAGAGATAGAGAACGAGATGAGAGAAGAAATATGGAAATATAGATATTTAAAGGTATAGTAAAGGGTGTAACACCCCAAAATTGGCACCTTACAATTCTAATCAATTTTGGTGCGTTTTCTCATCATCGAAGTCCTATTATACTAGGCAAATTCTCCTTCATAATTGTCTTTAATTGACTTAGTCTCAAATGCAAAAAACCTAAATTTGCATAAATCTTACACCATATTTAATTCCTAATTTTCCAAGATTTATTAGCTAAAAATCCTTATGATTAATTAATTTAATTATAAAGTCCTAAGTGCTTTTAAATTAAATTAATTCCACCCCTTTAGCTAATACACATCAAGGGAATTAAATAATTATTTGGTTATTTGAATGAATTATCCTCACTTGAATTCAATAATTCAATATGAAAAGCCACCCATGTGGCAATAATTCATTCATTTAATTAAATAATTCATACATATTTTGTCTCACCTTCCTCCATGGAGATGAAGAGTCAGCCGTTTATTTCCAAGAAACTCTTCATCCTCTCTTCAGGCTTTTCTATTTTATGGACCTTCTTTCCTTCATTTGGAGAGCAATTTTAGAGTATCAAAACTATAGCAAATTCTTGTCTCAATTCTTCCACATTTCCAAGCTTTTAATGCATAATTAGTGTAATTTCATGTAGTTTAATGGCATTCTTAATTGTAATTTAGTTTGTTTACTATATAGTAGCTTAATTATGTTATTTCTTTCAAGTTTCTTAGTTTAAAAGCTGCATCTCCATTTCTAGATTATAATTGCATCTTTCATATAGAATAATTTCATTTATGTTTTAAAGCTTTCAAATCCTCCATTTTAGCAATGGTCTATGGTTGTTGGCTCTCATTCTAAGAGTAATTAAACACCCCAGCTAAATAGGAGGCAACAGGTCGATTCAATTGATATTGTGGAATGAGCAATTCATGTTCATCTTCGCAAATTCAATGATTGAGCAATAACTATGTTGTGTTTTGCCTGATTTAGAGGTCAACATTCAGACACATACAAAGGGATGATGGAGAGAGATGGATGGGTAGAGAGAGGGAGATGTGTCTTGATATGGAGGGGGGAGGAAGATAGAAATACAGATGAATATAGAGTGAGAGGAATGAAATAAAAATAGATAGAGAGATAGAGATAGATTGAGAGGTAAAGATAGAATGAGATCTATAGAGATATAGAAGGAGACATAAAGAGGAAAAGATAGAGATGAAGAGATATAAATATATATATAGATGGTGATATGTATTGATAGAGAGATAAAGATATATAGAAAAGATGAGAGGAAGAGATGGAAAAAAGGACAAATACTTAGTTTACCTTCCATACCTACCCATTTCACACTAAGGTGCACTTTCAAACTGTTGTGAGTGTGAAGTCCAATGGTTATGACCTTACAATTCTCATGTATGTTCATTTTATTGTTTTCTCTTTATATTTGAAGAGTGAAACATTTAGATAAATATGAGTGCAGATTGGATGTGAGAGATTGAAAAAGTTAATAAAGTTATTGCTCTTCTTGTAAAGTGGATGTAGCCATTTATGGTGAGCCACTATAAAATTGGTGTTTAGTTTTTTTTTTTGCCTTGAATCTCTATTTTATTTTGAATTATGTTTTTAATTTTCTCTTTTATGTTTTAACAATTGGTATCAGAGCTATTATGGTATTAGATCAGGTAATGTGAGAGATTCAAGATTGAGTGGGAGAAATGTCGGTTGAAGGAAATATCAAAAAGTTTAATGGTCATAACTATGAGTCATGGAGGATGCAAATGGAGGACTATTTATATGTAGAATATTTTTAGTGACGATTATATGGTAAAGAAAAGAAACCAGCAACCATGTTAGATGAAGATTGGGATATTTTGGAGAGAAAAGTACTCAGAGTTATCCGATCATACTTATCCCCTTCTATATAAATTAATATGTCCAAGGCAACCACAATTGTTGATTTGATGAATATGTTGAGTGAGTGGTGTGAAAAATCCATAGCATCATTTCATGCCACCCCATGCAAAGAATTTTTCATAAACTTGAAAATCAGTGAGTTCTGTAAGGTTTTTCTTGGTGATAATATTTCTTATCATGTTATGGGAAAAGGGGATGATTTTCCAAAATAAAAAAATGGAAATCATTGGCTATTGAAAGATGTTAGATTTGTTCCCTAGTTTAAAACGAATTTGATTTTAGTTAGATGGTTAGGTTCTCAAGAGTATGAAATCATTTTTGGATCTAATAGATGGAAAGTGAAAAAAGGGGCCTTAATAATTACTTAGGGTAGCAAGATAGATACATTGTATTTAGTAGAAGGTCATCCCGAAGTGGGAGTTGTTCCACAAAAAAATTAGTAGAGCTTGTTGAAGAGGTCATTCTTAAAGTATATGTTGTTAAAGATTGTGCAGAAGTTGATTGGGTGAAGTTGATTCTGGAGCTTGACCATGTTTTGGGAAGGCCTGGTAACAAACTCCCAGGGCGTGAGCCATCCAATGACGAGACTATAATTATAAATGTATTAGAAAAGGAAGGTAAAGTTTTGAGGAAGGTTTCTGAGAAAGTTGATGTGAAATTGATGTCTAAGAGAATTCATGATTATACAGATGTTGAGGAGGAGCAAGGAGAGGTTGGTTCCCATGGCACATTCAACAAAAATTGTGATGAAGCGGCTTAGAAGGCTGACAAAATCAACAATGAAGGAGGGGTGAAAGAACGAGATTGGGAATAAAACCCATCACCCATTGCCTGCAAGGAAGTAGCAACATAATCATCATTAGTGCAAGAAGTTGAAGAGTTGGAAATGATGCAGTGGGAAAAAGAGATCGAGCCAGTAAATTTCCTTGTTGTGGACTATGAATTAGAAATGATGGCAGAGTGATTAAGGTTTTTTGTGGCCAAGGCTGAGAAGGAGAGAAGAGCGACATTCATTGGGCCAGAGAAGAAAATGTTGATCTTTATTTGTAAAAAGAACTTTAATGTGACACGGTTGACAATTGAACAAGGGAATATTATGGGATGCATACTTCTGTTGGGTGCCACTGAGAAAACTACTATCACTATGGGAATTGCTAAAGCCCTAGGCAAAGAATATCCCTTTGAAATGGTGGTCGATAGTGAGATGATCCAGACTGAGGCCTTGACACAGAATTTCAAGAAGGAAATAGTTGTCAATATAAAGGAATAAATAGAGAAGATAGAGGAAACCCAAATATGACCTACAAAGGAGAGACATCCACACACATTTCCTACGGTGTGCGGTAAAATGTCAAAGCAGAAGATTTATGATAGAATTTTGTTTCATGAGTTGATATGCGATGTGGGGGTGCATTGGACAGACATGTCAATAGAAATAGAATGAACATGCATTTATGCCTGCTTGTTTCAAGTGTCGATAATATTTACTAGGTAAGGGTGAAGAAAAGAAACACCTCATTAACACTGACAAAGAAAATGGTGTTCGAATCAAGGAAACACACACACAACTAAGAGGGGGGTGAATAAGTTGTGTCCCAAAACTCCAAATCTTTATCCAACTTATAAACATAATATCAGATCTGAATGATAAGCATGAATGCAAGATCGCAACGCATTAATCAACACATAACACCAATATTTTTGATGTGGAAACCTAGTTAAGGGAAAAACCATGGTGGGGATCAAACCCACAAGATGAATGTACTCTATTAAAAGCACTCTACCCTATTAGGAACTTAATACAAGGGGAATGCACATGCATTCAGACACACTGTTCAAATACAACAAGGGCTTCAACCAGAAAGAAGGCTCACTACCTTACAACAATCTATGATTACAATTCATAATGGACAACATTCCACAACTCACAAACTGATAGATAACATCTTTGTTATTCCAATAAAGTTCCATAGAAGTGCATCAAATCTCTGCATCAATTGTAGATTCCACTCATAGCTCTTCACATTCACTCTTCCATACCATACACACATTCACATTTACAAAATGATTACATCTTTTATACATTTCATCAACTTTATTTCAACTAGGTTGGCCAGAGACCTAATTACAAAATATTAATTCATTAGAGCTCAACACATAATGTGATCCATTGAATGTCAGCTAATACATAACAATGATCAATGAAAACATCCTCCAACACGCTCCAAATCCATAACTCATGCCACGGTCCTTCACAAAATGCTACACCATCAAGTTGACTAAGAACAATAATAACAATAACACGTAACATGAAAAATCCCCAAATATGATCACATAACCCAATGCAATCCCAAAAAATGAATAAGACAGGATCTAGAAACATCAACAAGCAACATGAAATGCCATGACAACAACAAGAACAACTCTATCTCAGAATTTATAACTATCTATGCATTGTTCATCAAGAATACCAAACAACAACCTTTGTCATTAAAAAAAGATAACTTGCCAGCATCCAAATCATGAACCACTCAAGTTGAGGACAAACATTCATATTCTGAACTCACCACCAGGTTAGCAACCACAAATATTTCATAACCAATCCACACTGATCTAAGAACTGTGACATTGTCTCTGCTGGTCAACTAAAATACCAATCTATGATAAATCATTCATAGTTCACTCAAATCATCATGAAAACCTCTGTAAATTGACATGATCAACTATAGACATCACTGAAACCATCTATACCTCCGCAACATTTTATCTTCAATACAATAGTCGCACCAAAATAATCTTCTCACTGAACATACTAGGAACACACAAGAACACTGTCATCAACAATAGGAATATGTTTACATCAATGTTAGCACATATATGCATGATATCCAAAAATATCCAATAATATCCCCCTTTGGCATTAATGGTGACATATGATGTGAAAATCAAATCAATGCACAAAGAAACCATACAAACAATATCCACAGTATATCTTTCAGAGTCTCTCTAAAAAACCTTCTCCACTCGAGAATAATCTCACCCTCTTCGTCTCATACTTTTTTTCACATAACTCTCTACTCCCCTTTGACATCAATGGCAAAGACATATATGCACTAAGTCGTAGAAGCCAAAAATATGAACAAACATCTCTCTCACAAATTTGAATATCCTTCTCATGAAGCTGACTACTCCCCCTGAGTAGTAGCCACCAAAACATCAATCTAGAATAATAATGATCTCTGTAAGTACACTAGACTGATGCAGATCAATGCATCTCTATCTCTGATCAGGAGGGGCAATTACCCCAAGCTTACCTTAGAGATAATCAAAAGTATCCTTTGGCAAGAGATTTGTGAAGATATCTGCAATCTTCTCCTTTGTAGATACATACTCCAATCTGACTTCTTTTTCACTAACCTTGTCTCTCAAGAAATGATATTTGATAGATATATGCTTTGTCCTTGAATACAACACCAAAATCCTTGAAACATTGATAGCACTTGACTTGTGACAATAAATAGCAATTGGCTCATCAATACTTACTTTGATATATTTCAACATTTGCTTCATCCACATCACTTATGTACAATTAACAACATCAACAACATATTCATCTTTAGCAGTAGATTATGAAATATAATTTTTTTACTTGCTCATGAAACTAACCTTTTTCCCAAAAATAATGCTCCACCACTTGTTTTTTTTTGTCATCCATTGTACCTGCCTAATCCACATCGGTATAAGAATTTAATGTAAAATCATCATCCTTACCATACCATAAGCCATAATCAACATTTCCTTTCAAACATCTCAATATCCTTTTAACAACAACATGTGATTCCTTCGGTTCTACTTGAAATTTTGCAACAATGCAAACAACATTCATAATATCCAGTCTAGTTTGTGTTAAGTATAGTAATGCACCAATCATTAATCCATATCTTGTTTGATTTGATTTAGGTGAATCGTCATCCTTTGCCAATTTGCAACCAGTAACCATAGGAGTACCAATAGGTTTTGAATCATCCATACCAAATTTCTTCAGCAATTCTTTCACATACTTGGACCGAGATATGATGAAAATACCTTTATCAAATTGTGTAATTTGCAGAACAAGATTTTTTTTATCTCACCTATAATGGACATCTCAAACTCTTTCTGCATCTCGTCAGCAAATTCTTTACTCAACTGGTCATTTCCACCAAAAATAATATCATCCATAAAGACTTCAATAATCAAAATATTATCATGATCAACTTTAAAGTATATGTTGCTATCAACAGTACCTTTACCAAAACTAAGTCTCAATAAGTACTTATCCAACCTTGCATACCGGGCTCTAGGTGCTTGTTTCAATCCATATAATTATTTCTTCAATAAACAAACCATGTCATCTTCATTAGTCAAAGGAAATCCATCAGGCTACTCAACATAGACTTCCTCTTCCAATTCTTCATTCAAAAATGCAGACTTAACATCCATCTGATATACCGTAAAATCTTTGTAAGTAGAATATGTAAGAAACATCCTAACAAATTCAATTCTAGCAATAGTAGCAAAGGTCTCCTCCAAATTAATACCTTTAATTTGTGATTATCCCTTGCAAACAAGTCTAGCTTTGTTCTGAACCACTTCACCTTCTTTGTACAATTTGTTTCTGAATTTACCCATTTAGTATCGATCACATTTTTGTTCTTAGGTCTGGGAACAAGAATCCATATCTTATTTTTCTCAATCTGTTCCAATTCTTCTTTTAGAGCTTTAACCCAACTTTCATCTTTGCATGATTCATCAACGTCCTTAGGTTTAATCTTAGAAATCAAACAGATTTCATTTCTGGCAATTCTTCCTCTAGTCTGAACACCTTGATTCCAATCACCAATAATCTATTTTTCTGAATGATTTAACCTTACATACCTTGGAATCTTTGCATATGCATTAGCAATAGACTTTTGTGTTTCCACCTCTTCCCCATTTGTAACTTCTCCATCTATTTCTACTGAAGCATCCTGATTTTGATTTTGATTTTGATTTTGTGCTTACATTGCTTGATTGTCTTATTCATCATCTAATTTGAATATCTGCAAGATCTGGTTTATTTCTGATAACTTTCATCCACTTTTACATTTGCATTCTCAATTATCTTTCTCAACCTTTTGTTATAACATTTGTATGCTTTTCTTTTCGTAGAATAACCCAGAAAGATACCTTCATCACATCTAGGATCAAATTTCCCTAAATCTTCATCTCTTTTGATATAACATGTGCTTCAAAAAATTATAAAGTATTTAAATGTGGGAACATGAACATACCAAAGTTCATAAGGTGTCTTACCAATGCCTTGCTTGATTTGAACTCGGTTCAATGTATAAAATGCAGTGTTAACCACTTCATTCCAATAGATCTACAGTACATCTCCTTCAATCATCATAGTCCTCATAGTGTCAAAGATAGTTCTATTTCTTCTCTATGCAATACCATTCTATTGTGGGGTTCGTAGAGCAAACATTTGCCTCTTTATTCCATGCTCTTCACAAAAAGTGTTAAACTTAGTAGATGTAAACTCTCCACCTGCATCCGATCTCAAACATTTCAACTTCAAATCTGTCTCAGTCTCAACCATAACTTTGAAAATCTTGAATTTATCAAAGGCCTCAGATTTCTCTTACAAAAATGTAACCCACATCATTCTAGAATAATCATCAATGAGTAAAATGAAATACATGTCCCCATAGTAGCTTCTAGTTCTTGCAGGGCCACACAAGTCAATATGAATCAAATCTAGCAATCCACTTGAAGAAAAGTTCTTGGCCTTGAAATTAGATTTAGTCAGCTTACCCAATTGACATTTCTTACACATCGCATCAGAAGACTTCAATAATTTAGGTAGATCTCTTACTGCTCTTGTAGTGCTTATCTTCACAATGTTATTAAAGTTTACATGACAAAATATCTTGTGACAACCAACTGTCATCAATCTTAGAAATCAGACATCTATTCTCTATATTATTCAAACAAAATACATTACCTTTAGTCTTTCTACCTGTAGCAATCTCAATTTCAGAGCTTTAAATAATTTTTCACATTCTATCCTTGAATTATAAGTTGTAACCTTTATCAACTACCTGTCCAACACTCAAAAGATTATACTTCAAACCTTCAACATATAGAACATCATCAGTGTTATTCTTACCATTAAGAGTAATCGAACCTCTACCTCTTATCATACAAGGAGTCTCATCACCGAATTTGACAACATCACCATCATACTTCTCCAACTTCACAAATTTTTTTTTATCTCCGGTCACGTGTCGTGAACAACCACTATCAATAACTCATTCATCCTTTTTATCCACATGCAAAACCAAGCTTTTTCCCTTATTAAAGAAACTAGGATTCCCATCTTTTATAGCAATAAACACAATCTCATATTCACTCTTCTTGGATTCATCATCAACTACACCTTCATCAACAACATAATAACACTTCTTTTGATATTTGGACTTGAATTTCTTAGGGTTGTACTTATGTTCTTTATCCGGACAGCTTGAAGCAATATGACCAGTCTTATTGCATGAAAAACATTTCAAAGGTAACTTTCCTTGATACTTACCAAATCCCTTAGGTACTTTCTTTGCAATTAGGGCTTAAAGCTCTTCAAGATTTATTTCTTCTTCCTCAATTTCTTCCCATTCCTTAGCATATCTCGATACATACTTAGATGAACTTTCTCTAGGCTCATATCTTTTCTTATCCTTAGAAATAATATCTTTAAATGGAGATTAAAATTTAGGAAGACTATCTCCAAATTCTCTCATTTCAAAAGTAGATAACTTACCAATCAATGTGTCTCTTGTCATAGGTACCACGATTCTGATTTCTTCAATAGCAACAGCTTTGTGATTGTAAGCAAGAGACAAGGATCTTAGGATTTTAGAAATAATTTCTTCTTCCTCCAATGTTCCACCAACGCATCTAATTCCACAAACAAGTTTGGTAACCTTTTGCACATAGGAAGTAATATTTTCATCTTCGCTCATCTTTAATGCTTCATATTTCCCTTTCAAACTTTGCAACTTGGCTTTCTTTACACATGCATCTCCTTCATGTAAGGTTTCTAACTTCATCCATATATGATGTGTAGTCTCCAATTCCATGACATTTGTATACTTTGCATCTGACAAGGTGCTCAACAAAGCTTCTTTTGCTCTCATGTTGTACTCAAATTGCTTATTCTCATCAAAAGTCACAATAGAAAGATCAACAGGAAGGGTGTAAGACTTCTTTGTGACTTCCCAATATTCTTCTCCGATGCATCTCAAGTGTGTAATCCTCTGACCCTTCCATATTGCATAATTAGTACCTTCAAATCTTAAACTCTCCTTCTTAAAGGCTATCATCCTGGATCTCCTCAAGCGATCAAGCTTCGAAAAGAGAACTTAGCTCTGATAACAATTGTTAGAATCAAGGCAACACACACAACTAAGAGGGGGGGTGGGGGGTGGGGGTGAATCAGTTGTATCCCAAAACTCCAAATCTTTATCTAACTTATAAAATTAATCTTAGATCTAAATGATAAACATGAATTCAAGATCACAACACATTAATCAACACAACACCAAGATTTTTGATGTAGAAACCCGATTAAGGGAAAAACAATGGTGGGGATAAAACCCACACAAGCACTATACTCTGTTAAAAGCACTATACTCTGTTAGGAGTAATACAAGGGGATTGCACATGCATTCAAACACATTGCCTATATCTCACTGCTCAAATACAACAAAGGCTTCAACCCAAAAGAAGGTTCGCTACCTTACACCAATCTCTAATTACAATTCACAATGGACAATAATCCACAACTCATGAATTGACATACATCATCTCTATTATGCCAATACAGTTCCAATGAAGCGCATCAAATTTCTGTCTCAATTGCAGATTCCACTCATATCTCTTTGCATTCACTCCTCCATACCACACACACATTCACATATTACATCTTTTATACATCTCATCAAATTTATTTCAACTAGGTCGACCATGGACCTAATTACAAAATATTAATTCATTAGATCTCAATACACAATGTGATCCATTGAATGTCGACTAAGACATATGAACTTTGATCAATAACAACATCCTTGAACACACTCTAGATCCATAAATCATGCCACAGTCCTTTGCAACACACTGCACCATCAAGCCGACTAAGAACAACAACAACAACAACAACACATAACATAAAAAATCACCAAATATGATCACATAACTCAATGCATTCCAGCAACACAAATAAGACACGATCTAGAAACATCAACAAACACCTTGAAATGTCATGACAAAAACAAGAACAACTATGTCTCAGAATTCATAACTATCTCTACATTGTTCATCAGGTATACCAAACAACAATCTCAATCATTAAAGAAACATAACTTGCCAACATCCAAATCACGAACCACTCAAGTTGAGGACACACATTCATGTCATGAACTCACCACCATGTTAGCAACCAAGAATATTGCATAACTGATCAACACCGATCCGAGAACTGTAACATTGTCTCTACTTGGTCAACCAAAATACCAGTCTATGATAAATCATTCATAACTCACTCAAATCATCATGCAAACCTTTGTAAATTGACATAGATCAACTACAGACATCACATAAACCATCTGTACCTTCGCAACATATGATCTTTAATACAATAGTTGTACCAAAATAATCTTCTCACTGAACATACAAGAACACACAAGAACACTGTTATCAATAGTAAGAATATGTTGACATCAATGACAAAACATTAATGTTAGCACATATATGCATGATATCCAACAATATCCAACAAGTTGATCAAATAGAGGTGTAAATAAATAAACAAGTCCAGACGTTGGACATTGAGGCCAACCAAAATAGATCACTAGCTCTTAGTGGTGGACTCTTGGGCCTTTTTGCAACAGAGCCAAGCAAAACCTGAAATAATTTAGATGGTGACATTTCAGTTTTTGAATACCTCGAGGATATCTCATTTGACCAAGATATTTTACAGGGGATGATAATAAGAAAGAAGAATGATAAAAAACTATTGTGTTGTAATGATCTCTTGTTGGCACTTTGGGTGTTGAAGCAGTTGGATATGGATGATGAGTATGTTGGAAGTGAGGAGGCCACTAGAGAAGATTACAATGTGAAGCAGTGTGAATTCAAGAAGTTATTTAGGACTGATAAGGGATTTATTGATGCTACTGAGAAAGGTGGATTGAGAGATAGGTCTGTGAAGTTTGAAGTTGGAGTGTTCTCTATTTCCAACGACTTTCATTTAGGGGAAGATAATTTTGACACAAGAATTACTAACTTTGACTTGACATGGAGACGACTTATCAGAAGTGTTCTTGAGCAGGATTTGGAGAGGCTTAAGTTGTGAAGCTTCTCTAGTTTGATTAAAATGTAAGATTACAAGTGAAATGCAAGGAATATCTTTGTTCATAATAGTATGTGTTGGACTTCAAGTGGGCGATTGTTGTGAGTGTGAAGTCCAACGGTTGTGACTTTTCAATTCTAACGTGTGTTCATTTTATTGTTGTCTTATCATATTCGAAGAGTGAAACATTTATATAAGTCTGAGTGCAGATTGGATGTAAAAAATTGAACAAGTGAATAAAGTTATTGCTCCTGCTTATAGAGTGGATGTAGCCATTTATGACGAACAACTATAAAACTAATGTTTTGCAGTGCCTCCCATGTTTGCATCCTGTTCCATGGTTATTTTGATCAATAGACACTTTGTTTATTGTTGGTTTATTTGCATGATGAGATGCTTCGATGACTATACCTTATTTTGATTGTACCAGTATCATAGTTATTAGATGTTAGATGATGTTGTTCAGTTTGATCATATCTGCATGATGATGTTAGTGATGTGGCATGATGCTTTATGATGATATTTGGGTTATTTTGTATTTGGATTTGGACTGAGGAGTATATTGTTATTTGATGGTTGTTATTCAGACTTCTGATTATGGTGCAATTATGCTGTGGATAACTATATTTTATTTTCAGTAATTATATGCTCAGATGACTGTAAATGGTTAATTAATAATTTAATTTTAATGCGTTATCATGAGATTATATATATATATA
>MU224239.1:1646772-1666500 GCA_018584345.1 Thuja plicata
TTGCGATAATAAGGTTTTGAGTCAAATTCCAATTCCCCAAGATGCAAAACCGGGATTTCAAAACCTGATTTTGTGATAATAAGGTTTTGAGTCAAATTCCAATTCCCCAAACAAACGGGGCCTAGGCGACTATCACGCTGTAAAGCATACATCAGGTTCGCGGGCTACCTACCCCGCACGCTCCATCAAGTTCAGGTCATTCTGTTCTTCCCCTCAACTCGAAATATAAACTGTTTTCAGCTTTCTAGCATTTCCGTTCCAGGTACCATTTTTTTACCCATGGCATCTTCTTCCTCGTCCGGCCAACATAGCGAGGAACGTCGTCCTCTCTCTGGAATTGAAGCTTCCCCAGGATCGAGGCTGGTAGAGGAATCTCCAAAAGAGTATGATGTGTTCATTAACCACCGAGGTCCTGACGTTAAAGAAACTTTGGCACTTGAGCTTCACAGTTCCCTTAATAAGTTAGAAGTGCAAACATTTCTTGATTCCCAAGAGAGGGAAATTGGATGCTCATTTCCCTCTACAATTACAACTGCCATCCGATCTGCTTCAGTTCACGTAGCTATCTTCTCCCCAGGATATGCAGGGTCAGCCTGGTGTTTGGACGAGCTGCTCTTTATGTTAGATACAACTGCTATGATCGTTCCCGTGTTTTATGGCGGTGTGCAGCCTTCTGATCTCCGCTACGTTGAAAAAGGAAAGTATGCCGATGCATTTATCAGTCATATACAGAAGGGGAGGCATAGCGAAGAGAAGCTTGAGGCCTGGAAAAAAGCCCTGAAAAGTGAATCACTTACCGCTGGCTTTGAATCCAGCAAGTATAAGAAGTAAAGCTTCTTCTATGTGCATTTAAATCCATTCCATTTGCTTTTCACAAAATTAATCGATTTTACTCACCATATATGTCTTTCTTACGTAATCCACATTGCCCTTGTGATTTCAGCGATAACTGTCTATGCGAAGGGATAGTGTTAGAAGTGAAGAAAGAGTTAGAGAGGAAAGCACCTGAATATGTTGCAGAGCATTCTGTGGGACTTGATAAGTTGGTAGAAGATTTTGAAAGATTCTACCGGGAGAGAAATGAGAAAGAGCAGGCCAACATTCTCGGCATCGTTGGTATGGGTGGGATCGGGAAGTCAACTCTAGCCAGAGAGTTGTTCAACCGGAAACGCTCAGAGTATCACGGGGCATGTTTTCTATCCCATATTCGAGAAGAATCTAAAATGGGGAAATTGCCTTCACTGCAGTGTAAACTTCTCAAGGATCTGCTTCGCCTAGATCATCGGGAATTTGGATGTAGAGAAGAAGGAATCAGCTACCTCATGAAGCGTTTTAAAAGTGTAGACAAGCGTTTCCTTATTGTTCTAGATGATATTGATCATTTGGACCAGTTAGAAGCTTTTCCTATAATAAAAAATTTAGGTAACAGTTTAGCAATTGTTACAACGCGTGATGAAGGTGTGCTCAGAAACGCTCGAATTTCTATTCGTTATAAATTGGAAGTTATGGATGAAGAACATGGATCAGAGCTATTTTGTTGGCATGCTTTCGGGCAACGGCATCCGGCTAATGAATACGGGGAAGTGGTTAAGGACTTCATAGTTGCATGCAGAGGCTTACCCCTGTATCTTCGAGTTCTGGGCAGGCATATTAGTGGTAGAAATCTCGATGAATGTTGGCGGGATTTGAAGAAATATAAGAGCCTACTGCATGGAGATATAAAGGACAGCCTCAAAATAAGTCTTGAGAAATTGGACGGAGAGGAAGAAAATGTGTTCATGGATATGGCATGTTTTTTTGTTGATAAATCGAAGAGTATGGCCATCAGAGTATGGGAGGGATCCGGATGGAATGCTCATTGCGCATTGGAAAGACTAAAAGAAAAAGGTCTTGTGGAAGAAATTCAATATAGGTGGAATAAGGAGCCCGTATTAAAATGCATGACCTCCTGCGGGACTTGGGAAGAGAGAGGGCAAATGAACTGCAATCTCCCCGTCGCCTGTGGAATCCCGACCATCTTAGGCATTTGGTTGGCTCCTCATTACTTGTAACAATACTTTTGGCATGTTGAACAGTTATTTTTTCTTAATGCAGCACAATTTTGACCTTGATCTTTAAATGCAGGAATCAAAGGGATTCCGAGAAATTCTTGGCATCGGTGCCAGCGCTAACTGGAGGTGTTTCCAGTCGCTTGTAGACAGCTCTATGGGTGCTAAAATTACATATTTTCTAGCAAATTCGAATGACGTGATAGTGAAACCAGCTACCTTGCTATGGCTTGAACTTGACTTCAATCAGCGACAATGGGAATGCATTCCTTCGTGGATTCCTCTAAAAGAGTTGCAGTTTTTTAAAATAATGAATGGAGATCTCAAAATGTTGTGGAAGAGTGATGTACAGGTATGGTATATTCATTGATAAATGAGTTTCCATTCTGTAATAACATCTTGTTTACGACCGAATGCGTGAGACAAATTTATTCTGAATTTCAGGCACCTTCCAAGCTGAGAGAGCTGCAGGTTTCTCAAACCATTTTTGTAGAGGGACCTGATTTGTTGGCCATGAAAAACAATTTAGAAAAAATATTAGTAAGCATAGATAACATGCCAATTGAAGGGTGGTCCTTATTAGAATCCCTTATACTTAGTCCTAAATGTTTGGTTTTGGGGCATACCAAATTACGTGTAGAACAGGAGTCTTGTAGAGGTGCAGAGTCAGCTACTTTCAAGTCTTTATCGTCAAGCATATATAATTTGTCTAATGTCAGATTAAAAGGAATACTAGATTTGAATAACAGGGGACAGTCCCCTACTATGGAATTTCCCATGCGTAGCCTTCAAAAGCTAGAGATTTTTTCCCAGCATCTTGTGACCAAGGTCTTGGTTAGCGGATGTCATTATCCCAACATCAAATCTCTCGTCCTTAAATACATAAAAGGTCTGATTGAACTAGATTTGAAAATGGTAAAAAGCCTCAATAATCTTGAGCTGACTAATTGCAAAACATTGAAAACTGTGTCAGGAATATCAGATCTTCTAAATCTTGTAACCTTGAACATTGATAGATGTCCAAAACTTAAAGAATTGCCATGTTTTGCCCATCTGACAGCACTACAGACTGTTACGATTGGTAGATGTGAGAAGCTGAATCGTCTTGAGTTGGATACATGTGAAAATTTGAAGTCAGTTGTCCTTAGATTCATGAAAAACTTGGCTACTGTGGATTTAAAAAGGGTAACTGCATTGAATAGTCTTCAGCTGAATGATTGTCAAAATTGTAAAAGTGTATCAGGTATATCTGATCTTGCAAATCTTGTGACTCTGAACATTAATCAATGTTCAGAACTTGAAGAATTACCATGTCTTTCCAATCTGAACTGCCTGCAGATGGTTGCAATTGGTAGATGTGAGAAGCTGAATCATCTTGGGTTGCATAGATGTGAAAATTTGAAATCAGTAAGCGTAAAGAACATGACAATTGAAGGGTGGTCCTTTCTAGAATCTCTTAATCCTGAAAGTTTGGTTTTGGGGCCTTGCAAATTAATTGTAGAACGTGCATCCTGCAGAAATGGAGAGGCAGCTACTTTCAAGTCTTTACCTTCAAGTATATATAATTTGTCTAATGTCAGATTGAAAAGAATATTGGATTTGGAAAAGAAGGGACAGCCCCCTGATATTGGATGTCCCATGGCTAGCCTTCAAAAGCTAGAGATTTTTTACCAGCATCTTGTAACTAAGGTCTTGGTTAGCGGATGTCATTATCCCCACATCAAATCTCTTGTCCTTACATCCATGGAAGGCCTGATTGAACTAGATTTGAAAATAGTAAAAAGCCTCAATATTCTCAAGTTGTGTAATTGCAAAATCTTGAGAAGTGTATCAGGTATATCTGATCTTGCAAATCTTGTAACTCTGGACATTATTCAATGTACAGAACTTGAAGAATTGCCATGTCTTTCCGATCTGAGCTGCCTGCAGACAGTTAGAATTGTTAGATGTGCGAAGCTGAATCGTCTTGAGTTGCATACATGTGAGAATTTGAAATCAGTTGTCCTTAGTTCCATGGAAAACCTGCTTACTGTGGATTTGAAAAGAGTAGCTGCATTGCAGAGTCTTCAGCTGTATGATTGCCAAAATTGTAAAAGTATATCAGGTATATCTGAACTTGCAAATCTTGTAAATCTGTACATTAATCAATGTTCAGAACTTGAAGAATTGCCATGTCTTTCTGAACTGAGCTTCCTGCAGACAGTTTTAATTGGCAGATGTGAGAAGCTGAATCGTCTTGAGTTGCACAGATGTGAAAATTTGAAATCAATAAGCCTACAGAACATGACAATTGAAGGGTGGTCCTTTCTAGAGTCCCTTAATCCTGAAAGTTTAGTTTTGGGGTCTGCCAAATTAGTTGTAGAACTGGCGTCCTGTACAAGTGGAGAGGCAACGACTCTCAAGTCTTTACCTCCAAGTATATATAATTTGTCTAATGTCAGATTAAGAGGAATATTGGATTTGAAAAATAGGGCTCACTCCCCTAATATTGGATGTCCCCTGGATAGCCTTCAAAAGCTCGAGATTTTTGATCAGCATCTTGTAACCAAGGTCTTGGTTAACGGATGTCATTATCCCCACATCAAATCTCTCATCCTTACATTCATGGAAGGCCTGATTCAATTAGATTTGAAAATGGTAAAAAGCCTCAATAATCTTAACTTGAGTAACTGCAAAACATTGAAAGGTGTATCTGGTATAACTGATCTTGCAAATCTTGTAACTCTGTCCATTAATCAATGTTCAGAACTTGAAGCATTGCCATGTCTTGCCGATCTGAGCTGCCTGCAGACAGTTACAATCAGTAGATGCGAGAAGCTGAATCATCTTGAGTTGCATACATGTAAAAATCTGAAATCAGTTGCCCTTAGTTCCATGGAAAGTCTTCTTAATGTGGATTTAAAAAGGTTAACCGCATTAAATATTCTTGAGCTGAATGATTGTAAAAACTGCAGAAGTGTATCAGGTATATCTGATCTTACAAATCTTGTAACTCTGAACATTAATCAGTGTTCAGAACTTGAAGAATTACCATGTCTTGCCGATCTGAGCTGCCTGCAGATTGTTACAATTGGTAGATGTATTGAGTTGCATAAATGTGAAAATTTGAATTCAGTAAGCCCAGAGATTGAAATACCTAAATGCCCAGAGCTTCAAGAGCTGCCAAATCTTGAGTGTCTTGAAAAACTTACCGTAAAGCTCCAGGATATATCAGGTATTGAAGAGTTGCCTGCATTGAAAATTTTGCAACTTTTACAGTGTAGCAATGCAGTTATGCGGAATTTAACACACAGGTTACAGGTATTTAATTCTCACATTATATTTGTCATATTGAATGATTTTTCTCTCATTTTTTTTAAGGGTTATGGATCTTAAGCTTTTGTTTTCTCTTTTGTGTTTAAAATTTAAACTACATCAAATTCTAGATTATTTTTAATATTAGTCATATTTAGAGGTAATCTATCCTGGAACTTAAGAAGACTTGTAATTTTTCCCCTGAGTGAAAAACTACTCATCATTAGCTTTGCTGAGACATATTTTTCATTCTCATGTCAGAGGGTGCCATCAGATTACATGGTTACAATGGGGAGTGCAGTTGATGGAGCCAAATCAACCCTTCGACCACATTTCTTTTCTGATTGCATTGGAGATGATGCAATTGCTCAAATTAATCTCCAAGAACATGGTTTTGAATCCAAGCTGAAATTGATTTCAGAACACAGTTTGTTGAGTGCAATCATTGTATGCACTGTTGTGACAGTTGATAGTGCTACTGCGCCTGAATTTATACAGATGGGACCTAGCCCAGGTCCGTACCAGCGCCTAGGCAGAGGAGAATGGATTGTTATAACTGTAATTACAGACAAAGAACTAATAAGGCATTATCTAGAAGATTTCAAGCATCTGCATCTAATGACTTTGTTAAACCATTCTACAATAGAAAAGATATGTATGGTTAAGGTGAAGAAAGGTGAAGAATCGAAAACCTTGCCACTAGTGAAAATGATCATGGATCGCCTACTAAAGAAATAGGTACAGGTTCTGGTGACAATCTTGGTGCAGCGGATTTTACATTAATGGCCGCCCTTAGTCACAAGATGCATGTTGGTCATTGCTTATTGTACAAAGAGGTAAAGTGAAATCATTTGCTTGATTTGTAGTAGAGAGCTTTTCCTGAAATAGTACTGATGCTTTATTGAATTTATATGGCTTTTCTAACAAGACCAAGTATTAAAAGGGTGATCTTTGCATGGAACAACATCATGCATCTTGTTTCCATTCCCACGTTATCATAAACCAATGAGGGCATATTTCAGCGTATACAGTTTTGTTACAGCGCTATTCCTAGGCACACAAGAAGGTATTTGGAAGCTTGAAAAATACCTCGGTGATTACCTGAAAGAATTTTTTAAACAGATATCTTGCATTTTTAAACTATTTCCAAGCTTTATAAATTAGACGGTGCTTATCAGGCACACTGCAACTCTTTTCACTTGTCCCACCATTCTCGCTGGAGGATTGTCCCTAATCCCTCCTACCTGTGCCAGACTTTCATGAGGATAGGATATTTTTTGTGTCAATGGAGGTAGGAAGCTTGAGATGCAATTCTGGGACATTTAGGGGCATCTTAATGATTATCACATTCTACTGTTTTCCGGTGCCCTCACGATTTTTAAAGTTTTTTTATTACGTAACACAAGTTTCTATGATGTGTTTTTTAGGAGGTCATTCATAAGGGAACAGTAGAGGAAGTTTATTAAAAACTTGAGAATTGAAAAGTATAACTTTTTTAAAATATTCATATAAAATTTAAAATATCGATAAGGCATTTATCATATATATTATAGAATTTTAATACGAGAGTTGACTTGATATTTTATAGAAGAGTTGACAAATAAAATAACAAAGCTGATTTGTTTTTATTGTCAATGTGCATATTGTATAAAAATTGCATCAAAATATTCTGCCTTGTGTCATTGGCCTATGAAGTAGATACTGTAGTGGCTCATGATACATAAATAATGTGAATGGGGTGGGCAGTAGGTATTGTCGAAATTTATGTAAGGAATATATTATCACCAAGGCCTTTTGCTCTATAGTAGTATAATTTATTTCTACTTGTGATAATTTATGGCTAGCGAATGTGATTGGTGGTCTTTATTGCCCCTTTGTTGTGCCAAGACTGCTTGAACTGCACTTCTTAAGGCATCAACATGTGTGGGAAATGGGACATTCTAGTCTTAAAAGAGTAATATATGCGCCTCTGCTATTTTCTGTTTCAATGTATCAAAAACTTGTTGGCACTGTTGTCAAAACCCCGATGGTTCTACCACTGTTTCTCTGTCTCTGAAAGATATTGTTTTTGCAAGTTTTATGTTTTTTTTTTGAGTTTTTTCAGAATATGCTTTTTTGGATTTTTGACAAAATATTGGAATTCAAATAACAATGCTTGAAAAGACAAATTACAATGCAACTACTCACTGAACAACCTTATTCCTTATTTCCCAATGAAATGTTTACAGTAGCAAAGACAATGCATGAGAAATTTATTTGAAAACTAATGGAATGAACCTGTAGCTGTTTGCATGCTTCAAAAGACACCTTAATTTGTATCGCTGCTCTCTGAAAATGATCTCAACTGACGCCAAGGCTTGGAAACCTTAATTGAGGGTACTCTACAACCAAAAACATGCCTCACATCCATCCAACGCTGCCCTTATATTTAAGTCGCAGGCCCCAAATGAATGCCACTGCCTGTAGGTGAATGGCGGCTTCCAAACTCCAAATGCAGACCTCTCTAATGGTTGCAATCTGCAAATAATATCGACTTCTACCCTTGCAATTATAACAAGAGATAGATTGGGTCTGTTTAATGATGATTCCTGCAAACTGTGAACCCTTCTTGGTCTCTAGATGAAGCCAAAGAAGCTCTTGCACAATTCGTTGGGTGTTTCACCAATTCAAAGTGTTGAAACTTGGAAGAATTTGACAAATTCTCTAAGCCTGAAACTCAAACCCTTGTCTCCCACTCTTCAACCAAAAGCAACAAAAGCAAATGCACAAGTCACGAATGAATTCATTTTCCTCATGTGAAGGCTTTTTATAACTCTCAATAGAAATCGACCAACTAGCTTCAAATTCACACTTCACATCACTTAAGACACCACTTAGCCTGAAACTCAAACCCTTGTCTCCCACTCTTCGACCAAAAGCAACAAAAGCAAATGCACAAGTCATGAATGAATTCATTTCCTCATGTGATGGCTTTTTATAACTCTCAATAGAAATCGACCAACTAGCTTCAAATTCACACTTCACATTACTTAAAACACCACTTAGCCTTTTAAATATATATTTGCTTTTGGATGTAAAAGCTTTTGAAATATTTGAATTATAATATATAATTATATTCCTTCCATAACTAGGCGCCAAGTATTAACTTATGAAATAACCATTAATTGCACTTTGACGACACTTTATAATAAGCTTAAAATTAGTTATTAATTAAGTATAACTTAATTAATAATTACAAAATGATTAACTAGCTTATTAATTCCTCTTGATGATCAACACCAATTCCGGGTGTTCACTGCCTGAACCTGACACCTAAGTGCCCTGCCACAAATAGCAAGTGGCCACAATTGACTAACTATAAATAGTAAGTCTCAACATGAAAGCTCTGCCGAAGTCCCCACAACTCCATATTGCTAGGAAACTGTTTAGGTGCCTTGCTAAAGACAGTAATCCTGACTTTCCCAAAGCAGACACTTACTATAAATAGTAAGTGTGCCAATCTGACTCTAATGAAGAGCAATCCTGAACATCCCTGACCTCTGGAGTGGGAAAATAGCCTCTGGCTTGACCAACTGAGACCCTCTATCCAATTGATTAGCCTACGAGGATCACTGATAGACTAATCCAAATCACCAACCATGGTGAGCTAAAAAGAGGACATGACAGTCTGCCCTCCTTGAAATTGCTTGTCCCTAAGCAATCTCAGAAACAAGTAACATACCAGTCCATTAGGATCCCAAAGGTAGAACCGTGTAATGTCCTTGTGATCACCAACTAGCTCCTATAACATCATCACCAGCACAACTGACAAAACCTACCAAACTGAATCAAATTTGATTGTAGATGTCGCCGGAGTGAATATCTCATAGGAAAGCAACTCGGAAGGCTGACAAAGTGTGCTTCCCAAAAGTGCGCAAATTGAGCTTCATACACATTGTCTAACACATGCGCCACTGAATTGTGCATTTGAAAGAGGTCATGCACATGAGTGTCAAAAGTAAAACCATACGCACTCGACACCATGTACACACCCTCAAACACCCCTGTGAGCCTTGTCTAAATCCTGATGCACTGGAAGGATCCCAAACTCTGAACAGAAGCCTGCCAATAAGAACATCCTCAGACTTTTGCTGCTCAACTTTGAACTCAACTCCTCTACGCCCAAAGTGGTGAAGCCAATCAATGGGACCCGCCCAAACTGCAGTGCTAACCCTATCATCATTTGGGTCCCAAAGCGAATTGGACTCACATCCATCCGTACTATGGAGATAAGAACATACGAAGGTGTTTGTAACACTACCACTATCTCCATCCTGTGCTAGGCTCCCATGGATGTACTGAATCTGCAAATAATCCAACTTGCAGTCATTGATCCCATCTTCTGCTGATGGCAAATACTCATCCCACAAAGGATGGTACAACCTCGAAGCCAATCCACACTGATGCATCATTTAACCCTCTGTGTGTGGATCAGAAAGGCAGTGACGAGTACTCTCTATGCAGTCGCGATAAAAAACTCCCAACTCGGTCAAGCGCCGACTGTCATGGTTCTGAATATAACCTTTGTCATCTGACTCATCACCAACAACACTTGTAGTGGATGTAACCACAAGAGAACCTGATGCAACATGTGGTTTTTCGCTGCTCTTAACAGATGCACTCATTCGAACTGTATCAGCTGCACCTGTAACTGTGATAAGTGTGGCCACATCCTCAACTTGCTCAAAACCATAATCCGTGGAAATAGGAACATCGCAAACTGCTGCTACAAGAAATTGAACTGTCTATAGATGGTGAAAAATGTGCCAAGCCCAACTCAGGTGAGTGATCAGCATCAACCTCAGAAAGCGGATTGTCATATGACAATGTTGTATCCATCTCAAACAAATGATTGTTCACAAAGTGAACCCCGCCACTGTGCTGATCAGTATTGTAATATGACACTATATCTACATCACTCACCTCCTAATCAACAACAACATGTGTGTTATCATCAGTGCACACATCGACATCCAAGGGCGTGCTACTAGGTACCTCAATGGACGACTCATTTAATAAGGTAGAAGTTGCTGATATGACAATATCTTCACACTTCTTCCAAGGAAACCCGATCCTAGGACCTATTACCAGACACCATTTACCTGCCACTACGTGAACCAACTCTTCTTGCAAATAAGTCACGAGCTATCCTGTGATGTAAGAACCCCTACCGGTTCTAACTCTGACAATCACTGCTGGAAATGTTTTAATTTTGAATGTTTGACATTTTGTCAAACACTTCGCAGGCAAGCTCAGTCTCTTGTGTGGTCTTTGCGATGTCTAAACCAGAGTTCCATGACTCAGACTCGCCTATGACTCGACCGGTGACTCGCCGATACTTTGCTATGACTCGGCAAAATGAAAAAAACAAAGATTTTTAACGATTTAAAACTTGTTTCATGCACTCATTATTGAATAAAGCTTATAGACACTATAACATCATCAAATAGAAGCTAATTTGATCACATACATAAACATACATCCATCACATAAGTACAAATGTAAATTGTAGCTGAAGAAAATATAAAACATAGATATGCAGAATTATGAATATTGTCAAATGTATATAAAATCCATGACATCAAATGTTCCCAAACATACGTGTAAACAAAAACAAGTCTATGGCTCATGCTCTTGCTCAGCCTCAGCCTCAGCCTCAGCCTCAGAGTAGTCTGTCTGCCTCCTACAAATGTGTTTGAGGTAGGTCATGGATGACTGACAAGCCTATCTCTGCTTGTGAGGTGCTACTCTGATCAACATCAGCTGCACGGGCAGCTGATCGTGCTCTATGCTCCTCTGCCATAGTCACAGCCTCAGCCTCTCTATTTGCCTGGTCAACCCACTCGTGGTCCTCCTCAGTGAAGACAAGATCGGTAGACTCAGTGAGCCACTCGGACTTTGGATTGATCTCTGCTAGAGTGATCGGAGAGAAGTCAGTGTCCAAAATGTGTCTGGTCCTAAGACAGAGGTTGTAATGAACAAAGACAAGCTCATTCAACCTCTCCACAGACAATCTATTACGCCTCTTCGAGTGGATGTGCTCGAACATGGACCAATTGCGCTCACATCCAAAAGCGCTGCATGGCTGACTCAAAATACGGATGACAAGTTTTTGAAGGTTTTGGGTTGTAGGCCCAAATGTTTGCCACCATCTATCTGAAATAAGGAAAAGAAAAATAATCAGTCTCATTTCCAGCTTTAAGGATAAATTATAAAATAAAAATGCATAAGCCATAAATGTAAGAATCTTAAGTTTAACATATATTTCTACCTGGCTGCAATGTTGTCATAGCGTCTTTGCACATCTTGCTTGCGAAAATCGCCCCTTGTTCATTATTATATGCATCTATCTCTTGCACGGTAGATGTCCCTGTTACCAATTTTCACCAAGTTTGTTTTAATTGGTAGGGTTGTTATCAGTCCTTATTTTCTGGTGAAATAAGTTCATTTTTATTGATTAAAATGCCTGTTATAATAAATTACATTCAGTTATCAGATTGATTCTTAGTTGCTGGTTCATTTCTGGTTTCATTGAAAAAGTTTTAGAAGTATGTTTTTTGCTGTCCTAACTATCAAGGATTCAGATCTTTTGCAAAGTCAAGTGCTTAAGTTGAAACGGAAAGAAAATCTTTGCTCATTTCAGATTACAAAAGTACAGCAATAAAAATAATCCACACAAGCAGTGGTTGCTCTGAAAACTACAGATTTAAAGTGCATCTTAAGAAAAACAGAAGCTCATTTATCATAAAGAGATACAATTCTGAAAATGCATTCATCATGCAGCCACACATCCTGTGGCTTAGGCTAATGCAAGCATGCATTTGAGTTTTAAATGCAGAAAATCAAAGTTGTTATTACATCTTTGTAAATGAAAGAAAGTAAGCAAATAAGAGGATAGGGTTAGACCCCCCATTACCTGGTGTTTTCGTTGAAGGTTGATATTTGCTTCAATCTGGGCCCCGCATCCGAAGTTGTCTTGCAAAAGAAGAGAGAGAGATGGGGTCAGTTCATATGAACTGAGCTATTGAAGAGATTAACCTATCATTCTATCATATCTACTTTCATACATTTACAGAAATGTAAATCAGAATGCATAAAACAGAGCTGCTGGAAATAATGATCATAATACTTGAGCTGTCTTATTTTTTAACAATGTTTGCGTCATGTGCAGGTATAGGTTCATTTTTATCAAAGGATTAAGGCATGTGGTGTAAAATGTGGCTTCCACAAGGGTTGAGCCCAACATGTCCTTAAAGGATTTATCGGGTCATAGGTTGGTGTTTAAAATGCTTATTCGTGCTGCCTATCCTGAAGATATGTGTCGCTCATAACAAAAAACCATCTCAGTTTTCTGTCATTAGAAACACACGTCTTTTAGGATAGGAGTCGAGCATGAATAGGCAGCCACCTATTATGATCTGGTAAATCCAGCAAGGGTGGTGGACTTAGAAGACACTGAGGAGATTGTTGAAGGAACATGCATAAATTGCAAGCATGAAACCTTACGATCAAATCAAGAAGAGACGAAGACTGAAGGTTTGAGGAGATTGTCAAAGGGACATACACAAATCAAGTATGAAACCTTTCAATTAAATCATGGAGCTGTCAAAGACCGGTTGTTGAAGGGACATGATATTTTGTCATGAAATCTTTCAGCCTAATAGAACAATCATTTTTTTTTTACAGGAGGGCCTAATGAATAGGATAATTTTTTCTATAGGAACTTATCATATTCTACGTATATCACAGATTTCTACGGGAGGGATGCATGATTGTGTCAAAAAGGAATAGTGGAGCAAGCTGCCATTTACAAGTTAAAGGTGCAGCAAATGATCAGGAAATGTATAAGGCCACAACAATGGAAGAGGAATAACATAAAGTATAAAGTACAACAAGTATATTCAGACTTTCAATCTTAGTTTCCATTACAAATGAGGTGAGTTAACATTTTCTGTGTCATATATGCATTAAGGGAAAACATCAGATTAATGAGAAAAGCATCATGTGAGCAATCTTAACTGATGAACAGACAGTCTGTTATAAAAATCAGCCTTATTCATGATGTTATATACATATTATCAGTCAAGTAAAAGATCATTCTTATGATTGAAAGACAACATTCATCCTGGTAATAAAATCTGAAAGCATAGCATGTTATGGAGAGCAGCCATCCATATGAAATCATAATCAATATTGTCAAAAGGAAAAGGAAATATAACAGTAAGATGTATCATAGGCTTCAGGTCCTTTTGAGGCATGTACAATTGCTGTTATGAGAAAGGGAAAAAGCTACAACAACTAGTATCATATGCTGAATAAGGAAACAAGAGTAGCAGACCATGACTATAGAAATCAGAATGAAAGCAATAGTGTAGCCAAAAATAGATGCAAAGATCAGACAAAGGAGCATTTGGAATATGCATTGTTACAGCAGAGGAAGTATCAATAATACTGACATGGTACATGCATATCTCAATACAATGATTTTGCATGTTCAAAGGATAGCAACACAGTGAGTGATCGAGCTATACATCAAGGAGCAATCGACAAAGATAAATATGGTGACAAGATTAAGCAAATGACAAGGCACATAACAGATATATAGCATTCAGCATTGAACGTGCTTCAGCATTCAAAACTCATAAAGTTTAGAGCATTCAAAAATAGGAAATGAGGTATTATTCTCCAAGCTATCATCCAATATCGGAAGTTGGACCGGATTTAAAGAGATGTGCAGATTCAGATTATGAATATTATACTGTTCCAGCTGTGAACTATGACAGTCATCATAAGAGAGTACATGCTTGTATATACTTTGTGCCAAAGGTTATCAAATATAGTGAAAATCTCAGTCTATAAAAGATCGAGAAAGGTTGAAGTTTAAGCAGAAATTATACTCAAATTAATGTGATGTTTCCAGCAGCTATTAAATGCCAGTGACAATGAATAATAGTTTCTATGTCAAACATGGTCGCTGGTCATTTTAAATAGACACACAGTATTAATCACAAAACAGGTCTATTGGCTATCAAAAAGACAGGGAAGTGCAATTACAGCAATGTTTATAAGTTTGTCTATCAATGATGTGTGTATGGACAAGACAGTAAAAGAGGCACAATGGCAAGCATTTATCTCAGTCCAATAACAATGAGATGCAATCGTTTTTTATCAAAGGAAAAAACAGTGATCAACTACAACATCTATGAGTGAGTTACGAATATATTAAAGACATGAAGACAAAGTATTAATCAAGCATTCGGCTGAGAGAGTTTCAGTGAGGGGAGATAAAGCGAAATCAAGGATAAAGACCAGTGGATAGTTATGATATAGATGCTCTGAAATCAAGATGTCTCAACTGCAATTATAGGCAAAAGCCTTCATTAGTTTATTTTGTGTATTTGCCATTACCAAGCTGCGGCCAAATATAGCATTTATCTCAGTCTGTAAAAAAGATCCAGAAAGGTTGAAGAATAAGCATAAATTTTAGACGTAAGAACATTTTGTTTTCAAATACCATCTGTTTGAAAGATGTGGAAAAATACGTTAACTGGCATACAAAAGAAGACCTCGGAAAATAGCTGATTGGAGGACCCTTTTTAATGCATAGAGGAGATGGTTTCTGTTCAAAGCCGTAAGTTGCAATTTTCCACCGTGAGAGAGGAGAGTGGTGGCGGCCAAAGCATGACAAATAAATTTTCAACAACTAGTAAAACTTTTCGAAAAGAAGGGAAGGAAAAAGAAACCTCTTGCAGAGTAGCAACGTCCAGGTTCATGTTTTTTTTTTTTCCTTGGAGCAGCATACACCAGAAAACAACATTTTCAACTTTAAATCCTCATGGCAGCGGCTGGAAGAGAGCATAGACGTTTACAACCAGAAATAACTTTGCGGCAGCTTCCTTCACCATGAAGATGGCTCTTTTCAGCAACAAACGAATGAAAACTCCAAACAAAGAAGAGCAACCATAGTTTTGTGGTAAAGTGAAGAGAAGAGAGCAAAAATGGCAGCCAAGAGCAGCAGATCAAGCTCACTAAACAAACGTTCAAACTTCAAGTGGCGGCATTCAGCACTGAACAAACAACATTTTTTCCAAACAAGCTCAAACGCTTGGCGACGGCAGCAGAACAGCAGAACCAAAATGCAAAGGAAAAAATGAGCAAAGTGAAATACTTTTTAGGGTTTTTACCCTTTGTATTGAGTTAGGGCATTGATGTCTTTTGCCTTAGTTAACTCGTTGCTTCATGCTTGGTGTTATTCATGGTTTTAAAACTCAAGGTGAGTAACGTTAACTTTTAAATTCGCTAAAAGATAATATTTCATTAAATTTAGAGTTATAGTTTAATGAATATTATCTAATAATAATATTCATTGAAATATAGGTTTAAATTTAAATAATTTTTTTTGGTGCAATTAAAAGTCAGAATTAAAATTTATATTTTAATCATAATAATATTCATTAAATTTAAATTGGTAATTTAATGAATATTATTCAATGCTAATATTCGTTAAGTTACAAATTTTAGATTTTATGAATATTATTTTGATTAAAAGTATATTTTAATTCTTTTAATTCTTTTAGGATTTACTTAATTATTTATTTTCAATAATTATATTTTAATATAATTACCTTTTAACGAATAGTTCTACTATTCAGTTGAAATTAAAAATACTAAAATATAATTATTAATGATAAATAATTAAGTTTTGAGTGTTTACTTATATATTATTAATCAATTAAATTTTGATATATTTAATTTTTAACAAATAGTGTAGACTATTCGTTTTTTAAAATTAAATATATTAAAGTGTAATTGATTAATAATTAATAAGTAAATAAAATTCTTAATTAGAAGTCTTAGGGGAGTTTTCTTTAAGCACACTTATTGTGGATGATAATAATTATTTGTCAATTTTATAAGGCAAATATTATTAGTTATTCTAAGTGCTTTTTAGAGGGCTATTTTCTAGGACTCAACCTTGGTGCAAGGCACCTCCTGAAGTTCTTATTTTTCCTTGCTTTTGTGTTTGTAATAAGGTGCATCCTTGAGATCACCCTTGTGTGTGTGTGGTTGTGTGGGTCTATGATGTAAGGTGAAGGACCTAAGGTGAATTATAAACCTAGGTTCCTGAAACCATAGTTAGACCATGTTAGTTTTGGTGATTTTAGTGTTTGGTTAGAAGTTGTGTTTTATGTCCTTAGATAGGTTCTTGTTATGTCTTGAACCTCTCCCACACCCTTGGAGGTCGGTAAGGTTGGCATTTGCCCAAAATAGCAACTTTCCCATATGTTGCCAAAAAGTTGTCTTTTTACAAAATGTTGCATGAGCAACTTTTGCAAAATGTTGCTCGAAGAATGACAACTTCATTGTAATCGACCGCACCCACTTCTTGAAGCATTTGTAACGCCCAAATGATGCTATTAGGTGATATGATGCCTTCCATGAAGGTTAGAACTTACAGTGTACGGAGCTTGATGTTCAGAGGAGGAAATAGAAGAGTGTTTTGAGTCATTTTGATAGTGTACGGCCTGGTATGGATTCATCTTGTGGATCCAGTTGCAAAAATTTGTGATGTCTTGAGTTTCTTAAGCATTCTAGTTGGTTTGAATTGTTTTTGTTAAGTTTGTTAAAAGTTATAGATTTTACTTACTGTCTGAGAAACCAAGGTTTACTGGGTCAGTCACAAAGATGTGATCCTAACTTGAGATTTATCCAGTGGATTTGCTCGGCCACTTGGAAAATACAAGTTAGGATCATGGTCTTTAAGAATCCTAAAGCTCGGACACTCAATGTTAGTCCTACTATTTATGAGACAAAGCCCTAGGCTAATTATCTCTATGTAATTAGCCCGGCTCTTTGGTACAGTCACATGCACATGCAATATGTGTTTGGGAGGATCAGACCAAGGGTGGTTCTAGACTATTTTGGGGTAGAGGAACCCATCTAAGTCTCTGCATTCACTCCATGAACCCATCTTCGACCACTTACTTAACAAACCAAGCCTAACCTAGCTAATTAGGCATGTGTACTTTGTGAGAGTTCAGGGGTGCAGGAATGGAGTGAAGTGTTAAGGCTTTGAGGGGTTTACAAACTCCATAAAGGGTGTCTAGAAACCCAATCAGATCTATTAGATCCTTCTGCAGTTGAAAGTTAAGTCCAAAAAACCCTCTGGTTAGGGCTACAAGGAATCCTAGGCCAATTAGGATTCGACTATCTTTGGGTCTACAAGACCAAATCCATTGGTGGATTCTTGACCCCTGGGGTCTATTTGAAGTCTCCAATCACTTAGAACAGGAGTTCTAAGTCTCTGGTGAAGGTTTATACTATTTTGCTTGGTTTAGGGAAGGTGTCCCTAAAGGAGAAATTGTAGAGTTCTACAACTTGGCTTGGAGAGTCAAGAGAGGACAGGGGAAGCATATTGATCCCTTTGGCAAGTCAAAAGACACCCTTGGAAGACATTGGTGGAGTTGGGGTGTCCAAGAAAGGAGTTTGAAGAGTTGACAAGGAGTTAGAGCCCATCTAGGTCTTCTTGCAGTGCTCTGCATCAAACCCTTAGGTTGTTTTGCACTTTTCTAGGAGTTACCATCAGTTGGCTACTTGTCTCATGCTCATTTCAAGGAGTGAAGTTCTATTCGTTGTCAGTTTTGGAGCACTTAGGGCTTGTTCACAGCAGTTGGGGCCTATTGGGAGTTACTTTGGAGTTGTTGTTCTGTTGTTATCAGTTTTGGGGATCTTTTGCAGCACTTACAGTTCAGTTTCTAGCAGTGATATCCCTATTTTGGTGGGATTTATCCTCATATCCGACCCCCACGGTTTCTGCATGCTTCTAGAGGATTTTGAGCAGTTTTGGGGCAGTTTTGAGTGACACTTCAGTTGTGCATGGCTTGGAGGAGTTTGTGGATCAGTTACACTTCAATTTCCAGCAGTTTAGCTCTTGATTTTATGGGGTTTTCTCATGCATCCGACCCTTTCAGATCTGTGGCCTATATTATTGTATTTTCACCTCATTATTGGGGTCTTCTTCTTAGCTCACGTGTTTTGCACATTGTATACTTGTGAGTAGATTGTAAGAACACTTTGTAGCAGAGATTTTTTCCAGCATTGTTTATACAGATACATCGATTCCTTCTCATTTATTCAGGTGCAATATTGTGGGTTCTTTGTTTCTATGTTGTGTTTATCCTTAATTCAAATTACATTCCTTATTGCATATTCGAATCTAGATACTTGTGATTACAGGTCTTTGTTTGTGTCCTCATTCTTTTGAAGAAAATTGGTAAAGCCTAGGTTTTCCTTTCAAAACAAAAGATTTCAGGTCCTTGCATAGAAACAGTTTTGTAATTGCATGTTTGTCTGAGTATTGAGAATCATTAATATCTTCAATGATTCATGTTGATTTAATTGAAGTTGGATAAAAATTATTTGGTGTATCACCTCATTTAGTTTTTAGGTATTCATATTATCCTTCTACCCTTTCCCACATACATATTTAGTTTTAGGTGAGCACTATCTAGGAACCTGCCTATCTTCCAGAGATTCTTCTCTCGTTTTAGGACAACCCACCACCCGAGAGAGTTTCCATGTTTCAACAGGATAGCTAGATTTCATATCAAGCTAAAGGCACAATCCTTATTGACAATAGTGCCATCACTAGACAACTTTTGCATCACTGAATATAGGCCACTAAGAACCTCCTCATCCGCCTTGAAGTTATCAAGGAAACGAAATGAAGGATTGAGGAAATAAGTTGCTACATGGATGGACCTGTGAAGCTGGTTTTGCCATCTCCTATCAATGATCTCCCAAATGGGGCCATACTTATCCTTATCTCCTACATACCTGGATCTAATGGTCTCCTTGGCCCTATCCATGCCCTCATATATGTAGCTCATAGAGGGCTTCTCCCCATCAAATCGTAGGAGAACTACGAGGGGCTCAGTGACCTGCATATAATGTTAAAAAAACAGTTAAGACAAGTGTGCATTACAAATTTAAAACTAGAAAAATTGCAAAGTTGAAAACAAAATAAAAATATATTTACCTGCGTGATCTCTGCGCAAGGGGTCCAAAAATACAATCTGCGACATCGATCCTTGCAGTGGTCGTAAGATAGGATGAGGCAGTCTACTCATCACCAACAAACATGTGTCTCAAAGCTGCCTTTGATTTCAACAAGGATTTTAGTGTGAGGAAATTTGAGGCAAATCTTGTAATACCAGGACAAGCCAACTCCTTTTGCCCCGTGTATTGCCTCATCATGCTAAGGACCAATGCATGATTGTAGATAAACTTGCAAATGTTTTTGGCCTTATCAACACATGATTTGACCCATTCAAGCTTGCCAATATCC
>MU224239.1:1666754-1689615 GCA_018584345.1 Thuja plicata
CCACTTGCACCACATTTTCTTCCCCCACCTCATGTATAACTTCCTCAATAACCTCACATAAGTATGTGGCATTCTTCACATGTGAGGAAGCATCAACAGACTTCAAGAACATGGTGGATCCTGAAAATAAAGCAAAATAATTATCAATTATCATGGATCAATCAGCAAATCAAAATCAAAATTAAATTATTCAATGCATTTAGGGAAGTAGAATGATCAATCACCTCCACAGGAAACAAGAAAATTTTTGAGTGTCCTATTCCGCCTATCCATCCAACCATCTGTCATGATGGTGCAACCCTTTTGGCTCCAAGACTGTTTGTGGTCCTCTAGCTCAACTTTCATATCATTAACCATTTCTAACAAGAGGGGGCCACTTAACTCAACATCAGTAGGGGCTTTAAGGTCTGCCCCACAAATGGTTACGACATCTATCATGCCTTGCCAATAAGGAGACCTGTCACAAATAGATTATGATTAATCATTAGACAAAGCATAGTTCAACTTCAAACTATAAATTTTAAAATTTAATTTTAAACTTAAAGCAATCAAATAAAAAATAATTACCTGGCTGCAACAAATGGAATGTTGCAAAAGAACCAAAACTTGCAAATTTGTTTTCATGCAGCATCATGGACCTCCTTGTTCCAACCCATGCTCTCAAGTGAGGGTTGTGCACCAGGAGTAGTGCGTGGCACAAAATAACTGTCCAACTTCAATTTCCGGACTCTAGGGCCAAGGGTAATAGTGCCACTAGAAGGAGCAGTAGTAGAAGCACTAGCACTAGGATGAAAGGGAGGCATGGAAGAACCCTCTCCAACACAGCCTCCAGATGTGGATGCGGATGAATGGGAGCCAATAGCATTTATCTCTTCTCATTGCCTCTTTTTAGTTTCCTTTTCTTCTTCATATTTTTCTAACCGGACATAACAAAAATGAATTGCCTCGGGAGTTGCCTTTAAACATGGGTCAACATCATTGCCAGGTATGCCGACAATATGGTATTTAAACCTATTGATGCCACCATGATAAATTGCTTTACAAAACGTGCATTTTTTTTTTTTTTTGTCTACCAAGAAACTCTTCAGTATATTTCCAAGATTCACACTTTGGAGGCATTGGAAAGAATTAATGTTTTCAAAACTTGAAGGCTGCTGCATAAGACAAAATTATGAACAAAATTACAAATTTGTGCATTTTATTTTGGAAAAATCAGCAAACCCTACATTTTTTTTAGAAAAAATTGTAAAAACAAGTTTACATTTTTTACTTAAAAAAATCAAGGGTTTGCTATTGTTCTACTTCTCTCATTTAAGTATGCAATTTGTATTTTAATAGAAAACATTCAAGATTTGGAAAGTTAAACTTAAAAAAAAATAAAAAATGGAAAATACATAAACATACAAAAAAAACCAACAATATCTACAAAATTTAACACTTACCTCTTTCAAATGAGTTGAGAAGTCTTGGAATAGTTGCTATGGACTCCTGGATGCTCTCAATACAAACCTATGCCTCCCCTTTGTGATTTTGTGGACTCCTTGATGCTCTTCTTCCCTATTGGTTGCAAACCTATGGCCTCTTGTTTTTCTTCCTCTCTCTCTCTCACTCACTTTTCCTCTCTTCTCATAACAAGCAAATAGAATGCCTTTTAGGGCAAATTAGAAAGCATATGTAAAAAAAAAATTAGGAAAAAGTGTATTTTTTTGTTGTTTTATATGCAATTCGTGATTGCTATCGACCGGGTCATAGCCCACGGACCGACGGGTCATGGCATGACCCATTGGCTTTGCGAGTCATGCGGGTCATGAAAACCCGGCCAGCTCAACTCGGCAGGCGGGTCATGGCATGACCCGTTGGCTCTGCAAGTCATGCAGGTCATGAAAACCCGGCCAGCTCAACNCCGACGGGTCATGGCATGCCCCATTGGCTTTGCGAGTCATGCGGGTCATGAAAACCCGGCCAGCTCAACTCGGCAGGCGGGTCATGGCATGACCCGTTGGCTCTGCAAGTCATGCAGGTCATGAAAACCCGGCCAGCTCAACTCAACCCACGGGTTGTCAAAACTCGCATAACCTGCGGCGAGTTATGGATCACTGGTCTAAACACTTTTTTTTTTGAAATATATGCCTTTTGAATTCTTAAACAATATATGGAATTATAAAAATGACAATGCACGGAATTTAAAAGCTAAGCAACCATACACGGAACAACTTTATTTTATTCTCTTTGAGAAATATTTACCAAGGCAATACAATGCTTATGAAATTTATTTAAAATAAAATATGAACCTGTAACTGGTTGCTTGCATCAAATTTACTCCCAAGATGAAGACGCTGCCCCTGAAATTCAGAACGCAGCCTCACAAACCCTGGGCGCTGCCTATAGATGGTTGGCGGCTGCCAAAAACCCCAAACGTAGACCTCTAAAGTGCTGCAATCTGCATCCAAATCGTCCTCCAGACTTTGCTATTAATTGCTGAAATAAAAAGCAGGAACTTCCTCTCAAATCGATCACCATATAAGCACAAATCATTGTTTTGAAGTAAACCACCTCTTAGCACAATTCACTGGCAAAAGATCACCAATTCAAAGTGCAAACTCTATATAGAATTCACAATTCTAACAGCTCTGGATATATTGAAACCCTTGGCTCTCCACAACACAAATTCATCAAAAACAAATGTACAATAGAATGATTCATTTATTTTCTTCTTTGCTTTTTATTTTTCACAAACCCCAAATCGGTCATGTAGCTTCAGCTACACACTCCACATAATTTGAAACCATATTTACTTTTTGTTCCAAAATTTGAAATATAATATTTTATTATATTTCCCTCCAAGAGAAACTTTAAGTTATAATTTAAAGTTGACATAATAAAGTCACTTTATTAATTTAAACTCCCCCATTGCTCCAAAAATGATATTTTCATTAATATAATGATATTCTGACACACAAGGTCCTTGTTTCATGTGCCCATGATTTAAAACTTCTTATCCCGATTCCAACGAGCTATAACACGAGCTATAAGGTTCTCATTAGACAATTTTCATTGAAATAACAACCTTAGTAAATTTAGATAAATTATAATCAATAATACACTCGACTTGCAAAAATGATCGAAAAAGCATCATAATCAAAATCTGACAGCACATGAGTGATCCTGACGATGAAATATGATGAATGATCTCGACTGGGTGACTTACTAAAAATAGACGCTCCCTCCAAGAATCTTGGAGCCCAAACTGGAAGTCGGAAATAACATCTGAAAGCATCATACAACTCTTCTAAAAGCTCTGAGCTCATTGGAATCATCCATTGACTTACTATAAATAGTAAGTCCCTCAAAACGGAGTCAAAACCCTCTGAACAACCTAGCTTCAGAATATATGGAGGGTCTGGAGAGATAAACACTCACAATTGTCCTTTGGAGAGCCAAATAACTCCACAAAAGGGTCCTCTAATCTAGTATTAGCCTAAAAGGACCCAGTGATAGGCTAAATCTATTAACTCTGATGCAGCTAAAAAATGAGGACATACAGTCCGCCCTCCCTAAGATTGCTTGTCCCCAAGCAATCACGATTGCAACAAATCTCCACTAGATTGGAAGACCAAGAGAAGACTGAGAACTGCCCCATATTGAAATACCACTGCAACACTAGAATAACCACAAGTTCATAGAAACAGACAACAATCCATCTGTTCAATCTCCGCATATTGAAACTTTGCATCTGAAACAAATCATGTACATGAAGATTGCAAGTGAAATTGCATGTAATCCACACCATGTACACGCTGCAATACTCCCCAGTGGACCCAGACTGGAACCCCGATGCACACGTAGGACCCCACAACACACTGAAGAGTGTCCAACCAAATATACCTGGATCTCAAATCCAGAATAGAAGTCTGTCATATAAAACACCCTCAAACTTTCACTGCTCAATCCTGATCTCCACTTCACCATGCTGCAAATGGTGAAGCAATCCAATGGGATCCATCCAACCTATGGTACTAACTCTGTCACCACCTGGATCCCAGTATAAACGAAACTCACATCCATCCATCATAAAGAGGTAAGAATCTCTGGAATCATCTGCTACACCAAAACTCTCACTGCACTCTGTCAGTCCCTCATGGATGTGAAATCTAACCAAGCCATCATGCCCACTAACACTATAATCACCCTGTAACCATATATCCATAACAAATCCCTGTGGTCTAGAAGTAGAAAACCCTGTTGGATACATAACACCATGATGGATAACTGACCGCTGTCCCTGTGGGTAATCTCCCTCTAACAACTGAGTCGGGTACTTGTAGCCACTAATTCCATCTTTTGAAGATGGTGAATATCCATCCCAAAGTGGATGGTATAAGCTCGGAGCCAATCCACACCGATGCATAACCAAGTCCTCTACATGCATATCAAAAGAAAAATGATGAGCACTTCTCACTGTCTAGTTACGGTAAAAGGCTCCTATCTCTGTCAAGGCTCATCACTAACAACCCGAGAATCAGAAGATGGCTCCAATCTCTGACCCCAAACAACTAATTGGGCAGGGTCTATGGTAACCCTCTCTGCAAACCAAACCACGAAATCTCTGTGAGGAAGCATTGTATTCAAAGTTTCTACAATTGCTCCCACTAAACGTTGAATGCCGCAAGAACCTCGGATGAGAGTAGCCACGGTGACTCCAAAGGGTCCCTCCTGAAACTCCAGACTCTTAAGGAGGTACTCAATAAACGTATATGTGCAGTAGTAATGATATGAGGCAGAATCAACCTGTTCTCCTAAAACTTGCAGCTGATCACTCAGACTCTGTGACACAACAGGTTGCCTATCACCATCAGCTGCATGAGATGAAGTAACCGATTTGCTTCCTGAAGAGGGAAACAAATCAACATGAGAGCCATACTGCCAACCAGATGACACTATACCAACCCCCTGTGAAGATGATGGAGTACTACCCACTACAAACACAACTCATTGGAGAATCCACCACTACCACACAAGGGCTCTCAATAACTTGTCCTGCATCATCTGACGCAGTCAAGGGTGGAGGATCCAAGTATGGACAGTCCAACCTTGTAGCCAAATAACAACCACAGCGGAAACAACAACATAACAAGATATAACAACTTATATCAACTTAGATTATCTTCAGAAATCGATTACATGCAACATGCCGGGCTGTAAAGTCTTCCCCGTTACGGCCATATACAAAGAATTCACGCTAAGATCTATCACAGAGATCTTTTGCAAGCATCAAGTCATATACCTTCTGCCAATTACACAACTCACAACCACATTCTACTTAGATTCACTCCCAAATCTGCCCTAGAATTCACTACTGAATTCGCTCTCATTCCTCTCAAATCGCTCTCCTAAACCAAGAACATAATACTTTATTTATACAAGAGGCAACCAAAAGGCCGGCCTAAAAGATCCTCAAAATCCTGCATTGGAGAAACCAACGACTCAGATGTAGGTCTTCACAATTCCCAATGAAAGATCTAATAGTAAATGTCGCGACCCAAATTAACTACGCAAGTCGGCCAACAAATCCAACAAAATAAACCCACTCGGTGAGACAGACCACCGATCAACAGAAATCCACTTAGTGAAACCACCGAGCAACAAAAAACCCACTCGGTGAAACTGAGCCACCAACACCCCACTCGGTGAGACCATCGAGCAAACAACCATCGAGACCGAGCACAGAGCCATCGAGCCAACAACCATCGAAAGCCTCCACCGAACCACCGAGCTTCAAAACAAGCATATTTTTGTTTGATACAAGATTGCCATGAACCCCAAGATGCTCCTGCATCAGGCATCCCAGGTAAAAGAAAAGATGTTCCAAGAAAGGAAATCATGAACATCTTATGGGACTCAGAACAGGTATCCCATACTTGTTCTTAATCCATACATCCTCTCGCCCTTTAACCAACACTGTCTTCACTCTGTCCACTACCTCACTTTGCAAGTTCAACTGCCCTGTATTCTTCTCAGATCTCCTATCTACAACTGACAGTAACTGACCTCGACCATCCTCTGTCTTCTTCTGCTCTCTTAATGCACTTCTGATAACATCAGTATTTCGTTGAACCACATCCTCACCAGACCGAATGATCAACTCCTTTTTCAACTCGGTATCATCTGAATCTTTTCGTCCAATAAGTGCCAACATCGGTTGTACCACCTTAGTTAGAAATGTCATTTGTTTCTTAATCCCTGCAAATTCCTCAGAGATGTCACTCTCCTTAACTCTTTCCTTTAGTTCCTCCTTCACTTTACTCATGGGAATAGGTTCATCAACTTTCTGCTCCTCATGTCTGCCAATGTCACTCGGACAACATCTGATAACTCCACATCTTCTAACTCCTGCTTCCTGCAAAGGTATTAGTTTATGCTCAGATCCTCCCTTCCTTGCCACATAGGTATTAGCATGACCATCGAACATAGTATGTCTATCAAATTGCCAAGGTCTTTCGAGCAATAGGTGACAAGCATCCATAGGCAACACATCACATAATATCTCATCATGATAAGCCCCAATCTTAAAGTTAACCAGGCATTGCTCCTCAATCCTAACCTTAGACACATCTTGTATCCAACTAATCTGATAAGGATTAGGATGTTTCCTCCTTTCCAACTTCAACTTACTAACCATCTCTTCTTAAACAAAGTTCTCAGCACTACCACCATCAATTATAACATTACATACCTTATCCTTACACTTACATCTGGTTCTGAACAAATTCTTTCTTTGCACTGGTTCATTAACACATGCAGCGAGTCTTCTAGTGATCAGAACTTCACCTTCTTTTGTAACATTCATTGTACCTTCCTCGGTAGTTAGTGCAACTCTTCTTTTAGGACATTGAAAAGCCCTATGGCCCTTCTCACCACACTGAAAACAAGCACCCATGAACTCACTTCTTCCTCTTCCTCTTTGTCCACTATTGTTGTTCCTACTGGTTTGACTATTGCTAGATCCTTCCTCGGTCTGCTTAGGATTCTCCACCATATTACTCCCAGCAGTTGTTTCACCAGTCTTACCACCTCGGTTTCTGTTATTCTGTCTACCTTCAAACTTCTTGTTCAGCTTCTCTTCAACCTTTAATGCCAGTTGATAAGCATCCCCTAGTGTTGTCATCCGAACAGTAAGTAACTCTTCTTGAATACTCGGTTTCAAGTCATAAATATACTAGCAACCTTTTCTTTATCAGCTTCAGAATGACCAATCCTAATCAGGATTCTATAAAACTCCTCAGTATACTCCTGCATTGATTTGTTTGTCTGCTTCAAGCCTTGCATATTTTTGAGCATCTCCAATTCATAATCCATTGGAATGAATTGCCTTTTCAACTTTTCAACCATTTGATTCCATTTAGTGATCTTTTCCTTTCCTCTCCTACTTCTTTCCAATTGAACTTCTCTCCACCATATATTTGCATGACCTTTCAGCTTTGCCTTTGCAAATCAAACTCGGTGAGGATCTTCTACTTCCTCATACTCAAAGTATTCCTCCATCTCATTAATCCAATCAATCAATTCCTCTGGCCTAAGGCTACCAACAAAAGTAGAAACTTCGATCTTAGGTCTTTTCCCAATTTTAGACTTAGCTTTCAGAAATCTAGTCTCTTCTAGATCTCTGACTTCTTCTACAACTTCAAAATGTTCTTCCTCAGATTCTTCATCACTACCTCGATTCTCTTTTAGTGCACTCTTCCTACGCATCTCATCTTGTAGATCTTACACTTGTCTCTGCAAAGCTCTAAAATCTTCACGATTGACTTCCTCCAGAGGTTCCTCCTCTGTGATCTCACGAATTTTCTTCGGAGGCATTTTCGATTCATCAATCTCCAGCGATTGAAACTCAGCTATGATACCACCTGACGCAATCAAGGATGGAGGATCAAAGAATGGACAGTCCAACCTTGCAGCCAAACAACAACCACAACGGAAACACCAACATAACAAGATATAACAACTTATATCAACTTAGATTATCTTCAGAAATCGATTACATGCAACATGCCGGGCTGTAAGGCCTTCTCGATTACGACCATATACAAAGAATTCACGCTAAGATCTATCACAAAGATCTTCTGCAAGGATCAGGCCATATACCTTCTGCCAATTACACAACTCACAACCACATTCTACCCAGGTTCACTCCCAAATCTTCCTTAGAATTCGCTACTAAATTCGCTCTCATTCCTCTCAAATCGCTCTCCTAAACCAAGAACATAATACTTTATTTATACAAGAGGCAACCAAAAGGTCAGCCTAAAAGATCCTCAAAATCTTGCATTGGAGAAACCAACAACCCATATTTAGGTCCTCACAATCCTCAATGAAAGATCCAACATTAAATGCCCCAACCCAAATTAACTACGTAAGTCGGCCAACAGATCCAATAAAATAAACCCACTCGGTGAGACAGATCACTGATCAACAGAAACCCATCGGTGAAACCACCGAGCAACAGAAAACCCACTTGGTGAAACCGAGCCACCAACACCCCACTCGGTGAGACCACCGAGCAAACAACCACCAAAAGCCTCCACCAAACCATCGAGCTTCAAAACAAACATTTTTTTGTTTGATATAGGATTGCCATGAACCCCAAGATGCTCCTGCATCATCATTTGACAACGTGTTGACCGCTGGAGAACCTGATACTACAAGAGGCTCTCTGCAACTCTCAACCAAAGTACTCATCCCAGCTAAGTCTACTGCACCTAAATTTGTGATGGATATAGCCACATTCTCACTACAATCTGTGGATATCAACTCATCACCAACTGCCACTGTAGGAAGCTGAATTGTATCTGTAGCTGGTGAAGTTTGTGCTCGGCTCAACTCCACGGTAACCTCATCTAACCGTGACTGCGAGTCCCGAAGAGCCAACTGTGTGCTCTCTAATAAATCTGTAGTCGCCTCAAGCTCATGAGAGAGCTCATCTACCTCCTCTTCCTTTCCTATCAATGCATCGTAACAAGTGCAACACCACTCGAGAAGGCAGTCTCTATCAACTAATAACTGCAAGTAATTATGTTTCATTATCCTGACAGCTTCTCGAAGTGATTGAATTTCTACAAGAGAAAGGCCTCTATCACCGTGCTCATCCAACATAGAAGTGCCAAAACCACATATGGCTAACATCTGAGGGGCATCATCATAATGCTCAATGGTTGTGGCAATCTGATTATCACTCACCTTCAATTGCCCGATCAAATGATGTCTTTGAAATTCATGACTCTCATGCAAGCTCTCCATTCCACAATCTGCACTGTGATATGAAGCTATATAAACATCGCTCACCTCATGACAAGTAGCATCATGCATGCTATCATCTCCACACACATCAACAACCGAGGTACTGCTGCTAAGCACCTCAAGAAATGGCTCATCTGATAAAGTGGAAGCTGCTGCTACAACAGATGCCTCACACACTCCCACTTCCCATGTAACTGCAAGTTCATTCAGAGTCGGATCCTGGGACCTATTACCAATAAATGAACTTTCAGATTCATTCTCTAAGGTCTGAGATGAAAAATCAGACTCACTGCAGCTTGAGTCCTCATAAATTATATCATTAGGACCCAAATCTCGTGTACCTACATCATCCACATGTGAAATCTCTGCTGCCTCATGCTGGTGCAAACACAACTCACTGATGACATGAAAATCAGAACTGTTATGGGACAAAATTTCCCTACAATCCTCATTCTTGGCACTAATATCATGAGTGCCAATACCCAAGGTCACCCCCATAACACCTTTAGGATTTTCCACGACTTTCAATTCTTCTTCATGCTTAAGGGGAAGACTGCTGTCATAAAAATCAGTCCTCTTATACTTAATATCTTCATGTCTACCTATTGGTGTAGGGCTGTCATCAATGGTTGATATCATATCATTGGCTTCCTCATGGTCAGAAGCTCCTATTTCATGAGATTGATGGGACTTAATACAACTATCCTCAAAGAAATCAGTAATGTCATCATGCCCTTGTGAAGAGTCTCCTTCATCATGTGTAGTAAAAGCATTAGTGGCTGCTCCACTAAGTAAAGGATCAACTTTCACATCCACCTTCTTTCCCATTGTTTCCTTTGCATTGATAAAATCATTAAAATGAGTTTGCCTTTTTTTTCATTACAAACAAAGGATCTAGAATCTCGGGATGTTGTAGAAGCCCTGAGAAATTTCTATTGTAATCCTGATAGGTATTATTGTAATCTTGCAAGGCATGCATGAGCTTGGACATAAGAACCTGTATGGATTTTGTTGACCTTGTTTTACCCATGATTTACACAACACCTCTGTCTAAAAGTAATAGGCCTCCCACACAGGATGGCAGGAAACTGCTTCGATACCACTGTAAGAGCCCCTACCGGTTCTAACTCTGACAATCACTGCTGGAAATGTTTTAATTTTGAATGTTTGACATTTTGTCAAACACCTGCAGGCAAACTTAGTCTCTTTAGTGGTCTTTGCAATGTCTAAACACTTTTTTTTTTTTGAAATATATGCCTTTTGAATTCTTCAACAATATATGGAATTACAAAAATGACAATGCACGGAATTCAAAAGCTAAGCAACCATACATTGAACAACTTTATTTTATTATCTCTTTGAGAAATATTTACCAAGGCAATACAATCCTTATGAAATTTATTTAAAATAAAATATGAAGAACTTGTAACTGGTTGCTTGCTTCAAATTTACTCCCAAAATGAAGACCCTACCCCTGAAATTCAGAATACAGCCTCACAAACCCTGGATGCTGCCTATAGATGGTTGGCAGCTGCCAAAAACCCCAAACGCAGACCTCTAAAGAGCTGCAATCTGCATCCAAATTGTCCTCCAAACTTTGCTATTAATTGCTGAAATAAAAAGCAGGAACTTCCTCTCAAATTGATCACCATATAAACGCAAATGATGGTTTTGAATTAAACCACCTCTTAGCACAATTCACTGGCAAAAGATCACCAATTCAAAGTGCAAACTCTGTATAGAATCCCCAATTCTAACAACTCTGGATATACTGAAACCCTTGGCTCCCCACAACACAAATTCACGAAAAACAAATGCACAATAGAATGATTCATTTCTTTTCTTCTTTGCTTTTTATTTCTCACAAACCCCAAATCGGTCATGTAGCTTCAGCTACACACTCCACATAATTTGAAACCATATTTACTTTTTGTTCCAAAGTTTGAAATATAATATTTTATTATATTTCCCTCCAAGAGAAACTTTAAGTTATAATTTAAAGTTGACATATAATAAAGTCACTTTATTAATTTAAACTCCCCCATTGCTCCAAAAATGATCTTTTCATTAATATAATGATATTCTAACACACAAGGTCCTTGTTTCATGTTCCCGTGATTTAAAACTTCTCATCCCGATTCCAACGAGCTATAACACTAAGGTTCTCATTATACAATTTTCATTAAAATAACAACCTTAGTAAATTTAATTAAATTATAAGCAATAATACACCCGACTTGCGAAAATGACCGAAAAAGCATCATAATTGAAATTTGACAGCACATGAGTAATCTTGACGATGAAATATGATGAATGATCCTAACTGGGTGACTTACCAAAAATAGACGCTCCCTCCAAGAATCTTGGAGTCCAAAGCGAAAGTTGGAAATAACGTCTGAAAACGTTATACAACTCTTCTAAAAGCTCTGAGCTCTTTTGAATCACCCGTTGACTTACTATAAATAGTAAGACCCTCTAAACGGAGCCAAAACCCTCTAAACAACCTAGCTTTAGAATATATGGAGTGTGTGGAGAGATAAACACTTACAATTGTCCTCTGGAGAGTCAAATAACTCCACAACAGGGTCCTCTAATCTAGTATTAGCCTACAAGGACCCAGTGATAGGCTAAATCCATTAACTCTGATGCAGCTCAAAAATAGGGACATTACATGTGATATTGCTTCTTTGCTGAACCATACATATTGCATAGCTTTGGATGAAAGTCCATAAAATGGTAGAAAGATAAATCTTTCTTAACATTTTGAGGAAGAGTGTTATATTCCTCAAACATGCTAAGCATTGCATTCCTTCTGTCACTCATTATATCTTGCGGTGTAATTGTTACCGCCAAAATTTTGCACCCAAACACTAAGTCTTGAAACTCTAGCAATTTTGGAGTAACATGGGAACAATCACGAGTTTGTGGGTAAACTATAAGTGTGATTGAACCTCCGGGTTCTAGGTTGGCTCCTATTAAACATAACTTGGTACTTCACCTAATTTAAGAAAACTGGAAACTTTATGGAAAAGGGATAAGAAAGACTTAAGGTAAACAACTTGGATGAAAATTGAAAAAAAGGTGATGCACCAAATAATAATGAAGAGTAATGTTGTGTCCTCACACAATGAACATCTGAAACTTGATACAATTTGAACACAGAACTTTGGAATGAACTGCTTATTCATATAAATATTTCATGAGAAAACTCTTAAAGGATAAAAAATGAAAGAACTTTGGCCACATTCAGAATTTATCAACAAGGTGTATAACTCACAACCTATGAACAACATAACTATTGCTTAAAAATGCAGAAAAATTGAGACAGAACTTGAGGTCAGAAATCAACACATCAAATAACATCAATCACTGAAACTGCAAATAAATAGCTCTCCAAAACAGGTCCTCTGTATATGTATTATGCTCAAAGGCAAAAGAACAATGTCTCTGTTACCGTATTTTCACTATGCGGTTCAAATTGGTAGGGCTGTTTTCAGCCCTGATATTTCTGGTGAAATAAGGTTATTTTGAGTTAAAGGGGTGACTGGTTGAATGTTTAAATCTGTTATCATGTTTTAAAAAAAAAATATGAAGTTGCTGCCCTAAGTTATCAAAAATGCAGATTTCTTTTATAAAGTACGGATGTTGTTCAAATTTACAGTTGAAAGCAAAAGAACAGCATTTAAATTAGCCACACAAGCAGTGGTTGCTTTTAAAACAGAAGAACTGAAAATATGTTTCAATTATCAACAAAGGATCTTTTTCATTAAAAGATATTCAAAAGAAATACATTTTTTAAAAGTAGCAACCACACAACCCGTGGTTTTAGGATAATGCAAGCATGCATGTCAAAATCAGAAAATGCAAGGAAATACAAGAGCTGTTTTCATTTTCATAAATAAAAAGAAAAATCAATGCAAGAGGGATAAGGGTTAGGCCCCCCCATTGCCTGATATTGTTGCTGTGGTTCTGAACGCTGTTGTGTGCTGGAGGTAATCGCATTTCTGGACTCGTATCCGTGATTCACCTGCAAAAAAGAAGAAAGGAGGGAGGGGTCAGTTTGGATGAACTGAGCAATGGAGAAAACTAACTCTTACTCTATTGTGCTGATCTCTATTCATTAACAAAAATGCAAGACAACAATACAGAGAGGCATATTCAGAATCAGCAAGGAAAAGAGAAGGTGTTTTCATTAATGTTGTTTGTTTCATGTTCAGGGACAGGTATGAAGAGTAAGTAGGTTGTCGAAGGGACATGCAGTCACTACGTGCATGAAACCTTCCAACTGAAGTCATGTAGAGGCGAAGAATTGAAGACTAATTAAGGAGGTTGTAGAGGGAGCATACACACATTATGAGTATGGGACCTTCCGACTGAATTAATGATGCTGTAGAAGACCGGCTGTTGAAGGGACATGACATTCTGTCATGAAACCTTTCAGCCTCTAAATCAACCATTCAGTGCTATAGAAGGTTCTCTTTTCATTTCAAAAAGGTTTTTCAGAACTGCAGCAAAGGATTGTATTACTGCAACAGTGATGCAAAAGGGTATTTATCTTATTCTGCTACTGGAAGTTATCTTACTAAGAATTGACGGGCATGAAAATCAGTTCTACATTCAAGAAGGTAAATTTATGACGTGATAGAGCATAGTTCTCGGTTTCTATGAAGAGGTTAGCAGTCAAATGAATCCATTTACCATCATAAAGGCAGTACTACAGGGTCTTATGTTTTATCAAGATATAGACCCAATGGGGAAACAATGATATTAATCAGATTTACATTCAAGAATGACAAAGCATCATAGCGACTTCAACAACAGAGATAACCAGCATTTCAGATCTCAGCTTTCATTGCAAGTAAGCAAAAATGTAACCATTATCAGTCACAAGAGGTATGTCATTTATAGTTATACATTCTGTTGCATAAATGATCATCTAATGTCTAGGACAAACATGTTTCACTATGACATCAAACATAATGGTAAGCGGAGCGCATGATCACAGATAGCAGCTTATGAAGGATAAATACAATAACGTATCAAATCAGTTTATCTGTTGAAGTACCATGTATACATTCTATGTTTTACAAAGATAAATTGAAATGATGCAGTGAGAAGCATTCACAACAGTCAAAAGGAAACAACTTCAGGTTATTTAAAAATTTAACACTTGGCAACATGATGATATAGCAACAGTGGTGCAGATCTCCATACAGTTCATAATAGAAAGAAGCAAAGCCAGAAACTATCGTATTCAACACAGCTGTTTTGGTTTTCCCAAATGTTACAATCAACACATAAATATGGAATCAGATATGTAATGCAAGAAGAGGTATTTCAGCACAGAAGTTGATCAAATAATGGCATGATTATCTCCATCAAATAACGTAGAAATGGATGCATCCATGTCAGCATTTTAAGAAGAAAAGCGGTATTTTCATAACAGCAGCAGACTCCTAAAACTTTCTCCAGAAGTTTATAATTATAACTATGGTGTTTTACATAAAGGAATTTTTTCTTTTTATTCCACAAAGTAGCTGATCAATGGAATTTCCAGAATTCTGAGAGGAGTAGAATGTAGCAGCAGAAGGGTTTTTGAGTATGTAAGAAAATGAGGATTTACTTATCTTTTCTGCAGAGCCTGTTTAAGAAATGAAGAAGCAGACCCAATTTGGGTTTAGGGAAAAAACAGAGATCTATTCTGTATTTGTGCAAGGAGGGGAAAAACTCTAGTTTAAATCTGAATCTACATTTCAACATAGGGCAGAAGATCTCATAAGCACAGAATCATAGCAGCTGCAATTTTATATACATTTTCAAGAAATCTGTAAGTCTAAAGCCGTAACTACATGTTGCAGTTTATCAAAGGTTACTAGTATCAAAGCCATGGTCATGCCACGAATGCCTGCATATTTAGCTAATTCTTTCATCTCCCATTTAAAAAAAAAAAAGACACAGCCAAGAATGTGCATGATACATACAGAGACATTGCAGCCATAGCACTTCAAGGAAAGAAACGGTTTCTTTTTGGGTTTTTTCCTTTCAAAATGCAGTGATAGACTTACCAGCAAGTGAGGTAATTTTGAAGAGTTTCGCAGCTATGGTGAGTAGAAAGAACACAGGCAAATGAAATGATGCCCAATAGAAAGCGTCTCCTAGCCCAACTTCATGGCAAATACACAACAGCACCAAAGTTTTATCTTCAAACCCTCATAGTAGCGGCCTTGATTTGTTTATAGCATGGTGGCAGCAGTGTTATAGAGAAATATAGAGAGCAGAGTGACGGCACTCGAACAGCAACATTTTCTTTCCAAATCCTATCTCTTCTTGGTGACAGCAGAATAAGAGTTCCAAATCGAAAGAAGAAACAAATGAGGAGATGAAGGCTAAGTAGCAAAGAAGGAACAACAACAGATGAGAGAAGTGGAAATCATGGCAGCCAACAGGTAGTAGACCAGCGAGTATATTTTCTTCAAACCCTATCAAACCCTTGGCGGCGGACAGGAAAAACTCCCAAAGACAAAAGTGAGAATGAGTTGTTTTTAGGTTTAGATGCCTTATCATTCAACGGATTTTAAACTTGTTTTAAAACAAGTTGATTTTCGTAAATGGTAATGATTTTAACCTTTTCTTTCTCTCTAGCTTTGCATTCGAGCAATATGGTTTATGTCTCACTTTAGTTTTCTTTTATATAATGTATATTATACTTTATGAGTAATTTATATTTAATAAATGATGTTTATTGTTTATTAAATATAAATTACACATATAGTATAATGTATATTATATAAAAGTAGTTATAGTTTATTTATTTAGTTTATTCATTATATTAAACATATTATAAATATTAATTTCGTTTTTAATATCAAAAATATTATGTAAGACTTCTATTAGTGTTACTTAATATATTAAATATTAAAGTAAAAATAGTATTTATAATATACGATTAACATGATGAGTTTAATTAATAAATTTGCAATAGTTCCTAGTAAGATATTTGTTTATTAAATAATAATTATAGTAGAAGATATCTATTTTTGAAAAATAGATCAAGTTATCTAATATTGAATTAAATATCTTCTATTATAATTATTATTTAATAAACAAATATATTTTTCTTAGAGTCTTTATTTATTTATTAACTAAATATTATCAATCGTATTTAATATATTCAATATTTTAAAAAGAATATTATACTATTCATTTTAAAATATCAAATATACCAAACATAATTGATTAATAATTAATTAATTAAATAAATAAAGGTTTTAAAAGGGTCTTGCACATCTTCATTGTTGATAATAATAATATTTGTCACAGTTATAAGGCAATGTTATTAATTATTCTAAGGTGCAATAGGAAGTTTTGTCTAGAGTCAAGCCTTAGGTAGAGTGGCACTTTGTGAGAGTTACTATTAGTTGGTCACTTGTCATCTCATACTTGTTTCTTGGGAGTTTTTCTGTTCATTATCAGTTCTTGCGACAGTTGAAGACCTGTTTATAGCATTTTGGGGCCTTGTTGGAGTTACTTGGGAGTTTTCATGTAGTTGTCATTAGTTGAGGGGTTGTTGGGGGGCAGTTTGGGCACATTACATGCAGTTATGGCCCTCTTTTTGTGGGATTTCTCCTTCTATCCGACCTCACATTTTTGCATGATTTTGGGAGTTCAGGAGCAATTGGAGGATCAGTTTGAGTTGATTTTCAGTGACACTTGGTTTGGAGGGGCTCTTTCAGCAGTTATACTTCAGTTTTTTGCAGTTTGAGGCCTCTTTTTGAGGAGTTTTTTCATGCATTCAACCCATTGAGATCTGATGGCTATATCTTGTGCTTTTACCTCATTATTCAGGACCTTCTTCTTTTTGACCTCTTTTGCACATTGCAAAAAGTAGGCATCATTGTAAGGAGGTAGTTTGTAGCAGATCCTTGGAGATTTATATAGAGTTCTGACACCTTTTCCAGCTATCTTTTGTGTAATAGTTTGATTGTTATGATTGTGTTGCCACTGATTTTAAGTGTTTAAACTGTGAAAACATTAGTGTTTTCCTCTTTATTGCTGGTTAAGGAACCTTTCATTAGATCATTATTGCATAATTTATCAAGTTGATAATTGTGTTTCACATATCTATTTATCTTAAGTTTTTGCTGCAACATCAAATTTCGGTGAATCACCTCAGTAGTTTAGTTGTCTTTTAAGCATATCCTTCTACCCCTTTTCCTCTTCAAGAAATAGTTTAGGTGATCACAAGGAGGTAGCCGGCCTATGATCCGGAGACTCGTTCCCATTCACGACAGCGGGAACGTTTCCATGTTTCAACAAGATTGCAAGGTTTCACACTTTGCATCACGGGTGCAATCCTGATTGACAACAGTCTCAACACATGAGTAGATCAGAAAATGAGGAGAATAATGCCAAGGACAGAAAGTCACAAATGCATAAGTATGCTCTTCCCAAAAATCCACACACCACAATGAACAAGGAGATAGAATATATAAGAAAAGTCCCACCCAAAACCCCTAAAAAGTGGAAACTACATTTCAAAATGCAGGGGTCGGATGTGAGAAAAATCCGTCAAAAAATGGATCAAAAACCTCCACCTAAGAAGTCCAAATAGTCTAAAAGACCTTTCTGTCCATTCACTATTAATGACCACTTCAGTTTGGTTATAACAGCCCCTAAAAAGACTCAAATGACTCATAAAAGAGTCTAGATCTACAACAGGCACTAACAACATGTTAAAATGCCACCACTACCCCATTTCAAGAGTCACAATTTGACTTTTCAACCCCTTATCTCCTCAAATCTGAAAATGGATTTAAGATTTTATTTTAAATTTGCATCTCTTTAAATAATAATTAATTGACTTATAAAACATCAATTAATTATTTTTAAATTACATCATTGCAAAATTTATATAAAAATAACTCTTTTAGTAAATATTTTAAGTAATATAATATATTACTTGACTTAAGTAATATATTACTATATTACTTAAAATATTTATTAACATTTTATGAGTTATTTATATTAATGAGTTTGAAAAACAAATCCGATGCAAATTCCAAAAGCTACGGATTTCAAAAAGAATACAAAATGTTGAAACTTATTCACTCAGCCCTAAAAGGTGAAACAAAACACTTTTTCCCTTGTCATTTGTATTTGATGTGTTGAGGAAAAAACGGGAGCTGCTGCTTGAATAGGGTTTTGAAACCCTATGTTGCTGAGAAAAACTGGGATTCTGCTGCTTTGAATGCCATGAAAGAGCTGCAGTTCACCGTCACCTTATGCATAGCTTGGCTGAGTCTTCTATAATGAATTTCAAGATCATGGCCGCCCTCCATAATGTTGATTCAAGCTACAACTGTGAAACTTCTACTTCATTTACGGGTATGCAAAAAAACTCAATCTCTCTGACCTACGGCTTGGTGTTTATAAGAAACTGTCGGTTGTCTTTGTGCTTTTCATTATGAACTATGGGGAATTCATGATCTCCTGTCTGTATACATGACTCATTCTTTACAAACGGTCACATGAGTTGTTTTTAGTTTTAACTGCTGCTATTAATACTTTCCCTCTTTCATTGCATCTGTTCACTCTAGCCGCGGGTTTGGAATTTCTTGACTACTTATTCCGTATAAAGGCTCGGCTGTCTGTGTTATAAAACATTTTATGTACCATACCTGCTAGTTTTCTGGAAGAAAACGTTTAATCTTTCCCCGCATCTCAAGTCAAAATCTGTACCCTTTTTTCTTGTTCTTCAACCAGCCTTCAGTATTGTCACTCTTTCATTTTATTATGGAACCCTGGCTTAATATGATCACTGTTTTATCTTGCTCTGATTGTATATAAGCATACTGGTACATCTACTATGCATTCCCTGTTAAGCTCTACAAGAACTTCCTGCTGAAAGACACTCTGCTTCCAACACATCTTTGACTTAAATCTCGATCTTTGTTTGCTTCTATGACTTAGCTGAATTTGCATCTTCTATCCTTCTTCATATGTGCTACTCTTTTATGCTACAACTTGTACTCACATCTTTGAATCTGACCTGATATGTACACAACTTGTTGTCATTTACCAATTGATATATGCAGCAAGTCTGGACTCTCTTTTATTTGTATGCCACCTATAGTTCGCAAACTCATTGCTTTTATTTCTAGATCTTTCTTTATGCTGTAGACTTCTTTTATGATACTTTTGAAACAAATCCCAGTTGTTCTGAGAATGTTTGATTCTGGATATGTGCATTCTTCAGATAGTAGTGATATTGAAAACCATGCTTGAAAGTTTACTTTCTTTGCTATAATGAAATATGGCTTTATATGCAAAACAATTTTAGCATAAATCTGAGAATACTTTGCAAAATAAGTACAGTTCTAAAATTTATTCAAACATGAATCCTGCAATTTGAAACAAAAGGTTTCAAAAAAGGTGAATGTCCCTTTAATGCTTCATATAAAATATACTTGCAGCTTCTGATCATACTGTATATCTGACCTATCTTTCTTATGCATCCTTCTCTGTAACTGAATCCATCTTTTGCTGATATGCTATACAAGGCTATATCACGCATAAAATTTTTATTTGAAAACAATATGTAAGAAACCTGTAATGTTTTGCTTGCATGCGAAATATCCCAGATTTGATCGCAGCCTTAAGAATTAATCACTAACGGCTTCTATAGGTCACGAAATCACGAACTCTGAATTAAGGCACCAAGCAACAAAAACGTGCCTCCTTATAGTCTAATGCTGCCCAATACAACCAAACGCGGCCTCCAAGAACAAATCGCAGGCTTCTGTGATAAAATGCGGGCAATAACAATAATGTCGTCCCTCCTATTATTGCAGCGACAGCCTTTAATTCCGAACGCAGCCCTTCATATAGCTGCTATCTGCATTAAATTAACACTGCCCTGATTTGCAAACTGTTTCTGAGATGAAACTCTAAATCCTCTTCACAATTCGATCACCAAATTAAGCACATTCATAATCTTTGGATGAGATTATCATTGGCACAATTCACTGGCAGAGAACAACCAATTCAAAGTGCAAATTCTTAGAAGAATTCCCAATTCTTCCAACGTCCAATTGCTCAAACCCTAGGCACGACTCAATCACCAAATTCTCAAATATCAAAATCACAATAGCATGAATCAATCCTTGCATTGAGTGCATTTATATTTCCCAATGCAAATCGGCCAGAGGCTTCTTGGTCACACCTTTCATAACTTAAAACATAACGTGGGCAATTTGAAAATATTTGCTTTTGTTGCCATGTTTGAAATATAATAGTATTTCCCTCCAAATATAAGCACCAAGTCACTTTATAATTAAATAAGCATTTAATGCACTTGAGCACACCTTATAATATAAACATTAGATCTAATCATTAATTAAATGAAATTTAATTAATGATTATAAATGACTTTAATAGCTCATTAAATTCTTTGAAGGACTCGCTCCAAATCCAAGTGCTCACTGGCCGACTCAGACACTAAGGTGCCCTGCTGAAAATAGTACTGACCATAAGTTGACTTCCTATAAATAGTAAGTCCCAAACTGGAAGCTCTGCTGAAGTCCCCACAACTCCATGCTACTACCAACTGTTTAGGTGCCCTACTCAGAATAGTAAACCTGACTTTCCCGAAATAGTAACTTACTATAAATAGTAAGTGTGCCAATCTGACTCAAACAAAGAGCAATCCTGAACATCCTTGACCACTTGAGTGGGGAAATAACCTCCGATTTTGCCAACTGAGACCCTCTATCCATCTGATTACCCTATGAGGGTCAAATAATAGACTAATCCCACGACTCTGATGCTCACGAAAAATGGGGACATTACAACATCCTTAAGGCACTTAAGGATAATATTCAACATGCACAGAATCTACAGAAGATGTACGCAGATCAACATTGGGTTGAGAGGACATTTGAGGTTGGAGACATGGCCTTTTTGCGCCTATAACCCTACAGAGAAGAGTACACTTAAGAGGAGAGGGGCAGAGAAACTCAAGTCTCAGTTTTATGGCCCATATAGAGTATTGAGGAGGATTGGAGAGGTGGCATATGAGCTTGAGTTACCTTCTAAGAGCAAGATACATAATATCTTTCATGTGTCATGCTTGGAGAAGGCTTTGGGGCAGCATGTTGTTTCTTCACCTGAGTTGCCTCCATTGGATGAGGGTAGATTGATCCTGAGATTTTAGACATGAGGGAGAGGAGGTTGAGGAGCAAAGTGATCAGAGAGAACTTGGTTCATTGGAGGATGCCACATGGGAAGGAGAGACTATACTTCAACATCCAGCTTTGCAATTGCTTGTGGGCAAGCAATCTCAGGAAGGGACGATTATAATGCCCGTTCCTTAGACAACTCAGTTGTTTGTCAGCAAAGGTTGGCCTATTACCCAGGTTCTCGTACTTTAGCGGTATGGATAGGGGACCCATCCAGAGGTTTGTGGAGCTACGCAGGGGCTTTATATGCCGTTTTGGACAGTCTCCTAAATTTTAGGAGGGATCCCTACTTTTTAGGGATTGATTGAGAGTTGACCATAGTGCATTAGGCGACCTCTGGGATCATTCTGGAGACTTTGGTTGCAGTTACTATTTTTTAGAGAGGATCCCTACTTTTTAGGGGAGACTGTTAGTTCGCCTATAACATTCAGACATCACCCTTGGATTGGTAGCATCCATCAGATTTCAGTTTGGAGTCTAGATGATGAGTTGATGAATAAATTATGAAAGATTAAAGTATTTACTCTAAGTTACCGGATTCGGACCCTGGACCCTCGATTTAGGTCCGGGTTCGATCTGGGTCTGGATCTGCGGACCGGTCCTCGTTGGATCCGCGCAGGGTCCGGATCTGGACCTGTGGGTCTGTCTGGATCCTCAGACCCATGGATCTCGACTGACCCATAGGTCCAGATCCGGACCTTGCCCAAATCCAACGCGAACCCGTCGGGATCCAGCGTGGACCCTCGAGGATCCCGCGCGGATCCCCAGGGAGCCACGACCAGGCATGTTAAAAAGTGGGTCCAACCCACTTAAAAAATGTTTTTTTAATTATTTCTCTTATTTTTTTGTATATTTCTCTTATCTTTTTGTATATATAATGCACACACATATATATATATATACACACACACACGAACCCATATGAATCAAATGGGAATTTTTTTTTTTATGAATACACGAACCGGATTCTCGAACCCGAATCCGTCCCCGAACCCGAACTGACAACTTTACTTTAATATTTTATTATTGATAAGGGGTGATTTAGGAAAAAAAATTAAATATAATAAAGTGGCTTCCTCCATGGCACACTTTCCAAGGTGATATAAGTCACAAGTTATTATTAAAAAGGTGGTCACTTTATTAATGAGAATAAGACACTCAATTAGTCGATCTCTTTAGGAAATGATATATTTTAATAAAGTTTATAAAAATAAACTAAGTTGCCGGTTTGGGTTCAGGTTCGAAGAACTGGTTCGCCAGTACAACAACATTTTGAAAAGGGGTTTGGGTTCGTTTGGGTTTGTTAGTAGTAGTACAAAAACATATATATA
>MU224239.1:1727732-1737897 GCA_018584345.1 Thuja plicata
CTGCATCAAAATTTAGAGGTTGTAATTTTGATAAGGGGCTTAGAAATCCCTTGAGTCTCTCATCAACTATGATTCTAAGATTGGATAAATTTAGTTCAAGGTGCGATGTCTGTGTCAACATAGGAAGTGGCAGAAACTTCGTGCTACTACAACCTTCTTTCCATGATGTTTGAGAGATACCATACTCTACTTTATCAATGTGGTGAGAATTTATGTTGTTTTGTTGAGATGTTTAATTGTAGTGGTATATCATTGTCATGAAGTGTTTCTGTTATCTATCTTTTCGTTGGCAGGACCTTAGCATTTTCCTTTGTATGTTGTTTAACTGTAGCCCCTTTGGCATGCTCATTTGTACTCCATTCCTCTAAGCAATGTAGGTTATTTTCTTTCTCTTTCTCTACCACCATAGCCTTTCTGGCACTCTCCATCTTGGCTTCCTTAGCCTTCTCCATCCTTTTGTGGTATTTTTTTTTTCCATGTTCAACTTTATTGCTATTTGAATGTTATCCATAAATTCTCGTAATCTCCTATTATCTCCTTTCGTCATGTGTGTTAAGAATTTTTAATTCTATTGATTGTTTTATGCATCCCAAGTGGCTTGTTCGCATCCTACTTGTATTGGTCACATTTTTCCAAGGGACCATTCAAGATCACTCCCCTTTCAATTTGTCATTTCCTAGGTGACTAACCCACTCTAAGAAGGCTAGGGCCTAAGGGAGTCTACCGTAGATTACATTTTTTTCGTTTAATTTCTAATTCCTTTCTGAGCAACTCTTTTACCAACTCAATTGATGGTTTTGTAATTTGATCTATTCTTTATTGTGTGACCAAGGTGCCGACAATAGATTCTTTCTCATTTTAATTACCAACCTATTCTTTCTCATTTTAACCATACTTTACTCTCTCTTTGATCTGCTGTTGGAAAATAAATTAATTACGGTCCAACTACCACTGTCGGCACTGGCCTCTGCCTGCACAATTAGACTGGAAACTTCCAGCACCATCAAACATTGTCCACATAGACTGCACAATTCCATAATGTTCTCATAATTCTGGGGTATTCTAAAGACCTCTATTTAAAGAAGCAATTGTAATGGTCCGAGCATCAGATTTTTATCTGGTCAATGTGATCAATAGAGCTCCTTTGGTTGCTTCTGCTCTCTGTATCTGTTTCTTCAATATGGTATCAGAGCTGATGGTTGAAGTGTTTATCAGATTAAGTGAGGAAGTGTTTTGATGTTGTTTAAGGTTGGAAGACAGCCATAACATCTGTTAAGAAAGAAATAATGGCTGGTGTGAAAGATCTGAAATAAATTGTGATTGTGTAGAGCATTGAAGACTGAGATCGCAGTCAAGAGTGTCCTGTATATGGTGTTGTTTTAAGGATACCAGATGAGGTGGTGCTGAGAAGAGAACAAGTCAGAGAAATTGATCGTTGGTTGAAGGCAATGCTGAAGGGTTTCCAACTAGGTATTGCTGGTAAAGCTTATCACATATTTTAAATGAAGTTGGAACATTTTGTGTAGTTTTTTCTAGTGTTCATTGTTTTTCCAAAGGTTGCGTCTATTATATTTTGTTATGTGATCGCCAGTGGAGTTTCTTGAAAATGGAGATCACATTATGACTGGAGTTGGAGGACATTGATGAAGCTGCTAGGAATGATAAAACCAAAATTATGTTTTTTTGTGTTGTGCATCTCCCCTGTTTTTCTCTGGTCTTGCCATCTTTACTTGAGTAGATTGTTTGGGTTGGAGGTGATTTTTTTTTTTAAAATTATGTGTTATTGATATAGTAGAAGAATGTTTGAAAGATGTTCCTCAAGAAATTGATATTTTCATTTTGTAAAGTGATTGATATTATTTGGGAGGCTCTTGAAAAAAGGTCAATCTCAAATAGTGTGCAATCACGAAGTTGATGAATGTATTGTACCTGAGCTATTGTAAGGGGTGCATTATCGGTTGCACCTGACACCCTAAAAGTTTTTGGTTTAACTTATTGATGAACCATGTATCCGAAAAGGAGTCCTATACCACTGGTGAGTACAGCAGTTGGGTACCCATGTATCTCAGTAGATGAATTTCTTTTCATATGGACTCAATAATCAATTTTGATGCAGGTACATAAAAAGAGAAAGATGATGGTTTCCCGTAATGACGATTTGTGGTTATTATAACCACTTTGGTTCGTGGTCATCCTTAAACCACTTTCTTATTTAATGTGAGGTTTGTGGTGAGCTAAAACCACTTGAGTGCAAAGTTTGTGGTGACTAAAAAAGTAATTCAAACATGCACATTGGTTAGGGGTACTCTGTTAAAACCCAACAGTGAGGGATTGGGGAAACAATGTGAAGAATTGGATAAGTGATTGTAAATGGGTACCTAATAAGGCTTTAAGTCAGGACCCATCATATTTAGATTATGGGGGGAATATCTAAAACAATTTGATAATTAATTTATGAGGGGATGTTGGAAAATAAATTAATTACGGTCCAACTACCACTGTCGACACCGGCCACTGCCTGCATAGTTAGACTGGAAACTTCCAGCACCGTCAAACATTGTCCACACAGACTGCACAATTCCAAAATGTTCTCATAATTCTGTGGTATTCTAAAGACCTCTATTTAAAGAGGCAATTGTAATGGTCTGAGCATCAGATTTTTATCTGGTCAATGTGATCAATAGAGCTCCTTTGGTAAACAGATACAGAGAGGAGAATTTTAGGACCTCTATTTAAACATATACAAAAAAATAGAAAAACCCATAGTGATTGGGGAAACAATGTGAAGAATTGGATAGGTGATTGTAAATGGGTACCTAACAAGGCTATAAGCCAGGACCCATCGTTTCTAGATTATGGGGGGATATCTTAAACAATTCGATAATTAATTTATGGGGGGATGTTGGAAAATAAATTAAGTACTGTCCAACTACCATTGTTGGCACCAACCACTTCCAACACTGTCCAACATTGTCCACACAGATTGTTCACAATTCCAGAATGTTCTTATAATTCTAGAGTATTCTAAAGACCTCTATTTAAAGAGGCAGTTGTAATGGTTTGAGTATCAGATCTTCATCTGATTATTTGTGATCAATAAAGGTTCTCTGTGTATCTATTTTTTCAAACATTTGCCAAATCAATTACGTGGTCAACTTGACATGTTGCCTGAAAATGGGACAAATTAGAGGAACATATAGATGACAATTGAATGCACATTGATAAAACACTTGTGAAATAATTTAATTGAAGAATTGACACACACACACACACACACATATAAAATTAAACATATAATCATCAATTCACATTACAAAATTTACTTTTAGATTGTCATAATTCTAGATTAAGACATAGACCTAACACAAGAGTTGGGTTAGATTTTTCTTATCTAATGAGATAAAAAACATAGTAGTTCGACAATTTGAATAAAATAATGATGCCAAGGATTGTTACTACATACACATACAGGATTGGTGTAAAGTGGCTAGTAATTTAGTGTTTGGAAAAAGTGAGATACTTGACTAAATGAACATAATGAAATAGCTAAGTTCATCAACAATCTGGGGTTCAATGAAATAGAATTTTCCTATACAAAATTTTCCCTCACTTGCAGTTCTAAATTGTATTTATTTAAGGTTGCACTCCAAGAATGGTCACTAAGTTCAAGACTTGGTATATCAAATAATCACAAGGTTCTAACAGAAATGCTCATGTATATGCACCATATGATCAGTTATGTGTTTCCACAATTAAATACACATAATAATTTATATGCATTTAAAAGAGAAATATGTTTGAAACTATTATATATTTGTCCAATTCAAACTTGTATGAAATATGAATTAATTTAAATTATTAATCATACTGGCATGGCAAGACCTGATAGTTACCTCTAACTAGCAAGGAAAATAAATTTGATTAATTATTTTATCCTCATCCAACTAAACAAGGTTATCCATTTATCTTCTCATTAATTGTAGTATAGTTTAAGTAAAATATCCAAATAATTATAATTTGGGTTTTATATCAAGGTAATTGTTTAGTTTAAACTTTTAAAAAACAAATAAAACAAGTGGATGTAGTGGCTTAGTACTTGTCTTTAATTATGTAGTTAAATATATTACTTTTTTAATTATTATAATTATAATATAAATAATATTTTTTGTAATAAAAAAATTATAATGTAAAATTATATTGTTAAGTTAATTGTAATGTTAATTAAAATTTTAACAATCCTAATCTAATTATAGTCTTAAATATTTTTAAGTGTTTCTTTTTAACCATAATCCTAATTTTAATTAAATATTTTTTAATTAATTATAAATTTATATAATTATAATAATATATTTTTTAATAATTATAATTATAACAATTAGAAATATCATTTTAAATTATAATTATTTAAATAATTATTGATTATAAATTATAAATAATTTAAATTCTAGTCTTAATTTTATTTATAATTAATTTTCATATGTTAATTAAATTATTTTATAAAATATAACAAAATCACAAATTTGTTAGTAATTATTTTGTAAAAAGTTTTTAAATTTATTTATTTATTTTTAACACATTATGCATAAATGTCCTGTAATGTAAGACCCCAAGTTTTTTAGCCAATGAGATAGCTCTAAATTAATTTTCTTAATAAATGTAGAAATATGCATTGTATTAATTGTATAATAAAGTTTAAAAATAATTGATTTTGATTGGTAGAAATAAGAATTTTTAATCACTCATTAACAAAACTCATTCCAATAATATATGCCTAACACAAGTACTAAAAAAATAATGACAATTAGAAATAGACATATAACACAATAAATTTATGAAAAAGTAAGATAATATCTTTTATTCTCTGTTTCTCAAATACAGATTTATGTAATCTTGGACTTTACATTCACAACAATCTCATTAGACTTTACATTCTCAACAATCTCCTACCTAAAGTTGGACTCAAACAACCATGATTAGTGATATCCAAAACCAGACACAGAATCTTTGCAGCATTTTAGCCTTCTTCAAATCTTCTCCAAGCCAAGTCGAGATCGATAAAACTGAACAGCTAAACATCTCTAACTTCAAACCTCAAAACAGATTTAAAACTAATCTTTGTTAAACTTACAAATCCAAACAAGACCTTTGGCGTATGATATGTGCCTTTTGATAAAGACACCCAAGGATTTTTGCCCTTTTCAATAATAAATTCCTGCCTAGCAAAAGTCTGGACATTAATAATCTTAAAGCTGCCCTTCTACTTCTCCATAATACCAGTTATAAAAATAGCTTCCGCTTCTACTTGTGTGCCACAGAAAACTCCCTTCTCCAATTTGCGGGCAAAATCCTTTTTAGAAAAATTTGCAGATTCCAATTTCTTAGTATTTTTATCTGTTACTACTAAATTTTGGATTTCAGATTCATGTTTTAAAATTATCTTTGTAGTGATGGGGTTACAAATCTCTCAAGCTCCTCCATCTTGTCATCAAACTCGTCAGCTTAAGCAAGCTCCTTTTCCTCATGTTCCTCATCCTCTGATTTGTATTTCTCTACATCCTTAATCATCTTCTCAATTTCCTTCTTACTCAACCTGCACTTATCATTGGTGATAATGATCTTGTTCTTATGACTGGGGGTGTTGTCTTCAACTAACACATTGAGAATACCATTGGCATCAATTTTGAAGCAAATAGTGATTTGAATAATGCCCCTAGGAGGAGGACGAGGGATTCCAGAGAGTTCAAACTTCCTGATAGATTGTTGCCCAGTCATTTCCCCTTGTACACCTGGATAAGCACTCCAGGACGATTGTCTGAATATGTAGATAAGAGTAGTTGTGTTCCATGGAATGAGGACAATCATAACGTCACTTCTATCAGTCTCCAGACCGAGAGAGAGAGAGAGAGAGGAGTGACATCAAGCAACAAAAAATCTTGCACCTTTTCATTGCCTTCCTCTCTTAGAATTGCAGCTTGTACTACAACTCCATATGCGAGGAGCTCATTAGGGTTGATACTTTTGTATAGCTTCTTTCTGTTGAAGTCCTGCAACAAATCCTAAACCCTTCAGAATTCTAGTTAACCCCTTATAAGGACAACGAACGTGGCTATCCTTCAAAACAAAATGTTGAAAATGTAGAAAATACAGGGGAATTTTAGGAAAATTTTAGCATACGATCTTTATGATCTGCATTCTCAGTGATGAAATCTTTAAAAAAAAAAAAAAAATGAAATTTTTTTTATGTATTTTCAATATTTGTAGAATTTTCTCAAGTTCTTTTTCTCGTCTTTTAGTACATTTTGTCTGAAAATTAGCCAGTGCCCAAAAACACCTGTCCATCTCTGCATCCCTCAAACATTTCTCAACAAGATCCATACACTTTCTGAATAGATCCGTGTTTAATTCTGCAAACCTAGCATGTGTGATGGTTAAATAGAAGCCAATACCTTCGTATAAAGAATCAATGTCAATGGTCATCTGAGCAGCTATGTTGCTACAAACAAGAAATTATGAGAAACAAACGACAACAATATCTAAAAATTGTGGATAAGAAAGGGATATATATATATATATATATATATATATATATATATATATATATATATATATATAGTTAAAATACATACAAGTTAAAAATCACAAATTTATTTTTTAAATAGAATATATATCATTATTAACAATTTAATCATTAAATTTTTTAAAAATATGTTAAATTTATTAAAAAAAATATTTAAATAATTTAATATTTTATAAATCATACAACTATTTTTAAAAGTGGTTGATAAACAATCTAATCATAAAAAAATACTATTCAAAATTAAATATAAAAATAATAATAGATAAAAAAACTCATCTCATTAGAATATTACATGCCTCTTATTAAAAATTAAATAGATTTTTTTTAATATATTTAAATTATTAATGTAAAATTAAAAAAGTTAAAATAAAAAAAGAAAAACCTATCTTAACAATTGATGAACTATAACTGATTGAATGTTTGAAGATGACAAGTTGATGATCACTGAGCTACATAAAGTATATGCAAGACATTAAATAAGTTAATGTATTATACTGTATTGTCATTGATGTCAACTCAAAATGTTATAATTGGTCATATACATAATGTCATAGACTTCAAGAAATCAAAGAGATAAAGTTTATGTTATCGGTAAACATATAAAGCCAGTGTACACCGAGTGACAGTATAAACCGACAGATAGTACACACCAACGAACAGAGAACCCCGAGCAAGTCACAGTGTATACTGAGCAAAGCAACCCTGAGCATAACTAAAGTTCACAGTATTGCCCAATGGACAGACAACACCGACGGACAGTGATACCCAAGCAAGAGGAACCCGAGCAAACTGAGAGTTGGTCACCGAAATCAACTGGAGTTAGGAAATGACAAAATACTTAGCTGGCAGTAGCTAAATTTAGAGTTAACTGATTGATTGCTTAGTTTTCATCGATCAGTTGAACTACGGATAAGAAGAAGATTTAAAGCTAGTTTTATTCCCAGTTGTCAAGGAGAAATCTATGGGATAAAACTAAAGCAAAGATTTAAAGAAAATACATTTCAAGATTTGCGGATCACGTCAAGAACAAGAAAGACAAGAACATTGAAATGACAAAATCATGTCTATATAAGAGACAAGCTATTCATTATGAAAAAGAAGAGGATGATGAGTATAATTTTGGTGAAGATAGAAGTCTTCATGCAGATCTGATCATACAGGCTGAAGGACAACCAAGAAATCCGCGGACACTGAGAAACAAAGAAGCAACAACATTCACCGAGCAGAAAGAAGTAAAAAGGGGAGCAAAGGAATTGAAGAGCACATTGATCAGAGAGGTATTATGGACTTACAATAGATCTGAACATCTGCAAGTTAAGTTATATTATTGAACAGATCATTTACTGTTTCAGTTTAATCCTTTGATTTAGAAAATCTCTTAACCGAGTGGGATTTAACCATCCTTATTATATTGAGATACATCCTAAGGAGTATCAAAAGGTTTTCATGTTGACAACATTGTGAATTCTAGGTCAAGTGATAAACTGTTAGTTTTAAATCCTCTAAAAAGGTCGCACTTAACAATGTGTTTGTAACCTTTAACAGGGTTGGTTCTTCACCAAGCTCACTTTAGAAGAGTGAAAATTTTGGGTTATCAGTCCCAAGTGGTTTTTCCATTAACAACATTTCCACGTTAAAATTTCATGTGTCAAATGTGTATATGGTTCATTGCTTTGATGTTTTTCTTTACACATTACTAAAACAAGATTGATCGGTAAACATTAAGTTTAATTACTATATTTCGGTAAAGGCTAGGAAAAGATAAACTGCTATTCGGTAAAGCTTAAGAAAAGGATAAATAGTAGATTCACAGAGCAGTATACATATGTTAGATTTACACAAGGCATACATCTTGTAGGACTGAAGATAACTAGAGGTTTTATATTTGTGATATAAAGTTTTGGTTGGATTTTTGGATTGAATTTGAGGCCACTAATTCACCCCCCCTTCTCAGTTATTCTAACAATTGGTATTAGAGCTTGTGTGCTTGGAAGAGAGTTTTAAGACTCAAGATAAAGATCACAAGATGAGCAAAAGGGATGTGCCTAAGTTGAACAAGGATAACTTTTCATCATGGAAAAGTAGGATAAAACTCCACATCTCAAGTATTGGAAATTATGTCACACAATACTTGGATACTAAATTTGTGTTACCTATTGAACCTCCGACAATTGATCAATTGAGAGAGAAGCATGAAAAAAATTCTATGATGATAAAACTTGCTTCCTCACTCTTTGATACTGAATTTGAAGATTTCAAATCATGCACCACTGCAAAGCAAATGTGGGACAAACTCAAGCTAGTACATGGAGGAGATAAAAATGTGTTGAGAGCTAAGGTAGAAAGCCTAAGAGGAAAGTTTGATGACCTAAGAATGAAAGAAGGAGAGAACATCACTCAGTATAGTAGCAGAATCAAAGAGGTTATCAATGCTATCTGAGGAGTAGGATGTGTACTTGAAGAAGAAACAGTGGTAAGTAAAATTCTAAGAACCTTACTACCTGTTTATGCTATTAGAGTATCTGTAATTCAAGAAATGAGAGTAGTAGAAAACATCAATGTTACTCTAGATAGTTTTATTGGTAGAATTATTTCATTTGAGATGAATAACTATGACAACAATGTATTACCAGTTATTGAGTCTGCATTCAAACCTTCTCTAAAGATAAGTACATCAAGTCATAAACACACTATGAGAAATGATAGTGAAAGTGATAGTGATGAACACGAATTTGATGAAATTGAAGTACTAATGGCTAGAAGATTGCAGAGAGGCAAAGGTAGATACAAAGGTAAATTACCATTGGTATTTTTTAGTTGCAAAGAGATTGGACACTTTGCTGCTAGATGTCCTAACAAAAGAAAAGATGAAAGAAATAATGACAGATCTTATGAAAAGAAGTTTGATAGAAGTGATGACCGAGATTACCAAAGAAACTGACAATCTGACATAAGAGATAACCAAGACTACAAGGACAAAGGCAAGAAGGCTTGTTACCTGGTTGAGAACAAAGATGAGAATACTGACACCGAGTCTGATGAAGATGTTGAGGTAACTTATTTGTTTCTATGAAGGATGATTCGGATGAAGAAGAAAGGTATGTTGAAACTGCACTCATATCTAAGGTTAGTAAAAATAATGTTTGGATTATTGATAGTGGCTGTACTCACCACATGACTGGAGACAAGGAAAAGTTTGAAACTTTTGAATATTATAATGGTGGATCAGTAAGAATAGGTAATGACTCACCTTGTCTAGTTGAAGGTAAAGGAACCATCATGTTGAATAATCTGATCAGATGTGAAAATGCATATTGGGTGAAAGGACTTAACTATAATATATTGAGTGTTTCACAGCTAAATAACATAGGTCACTGAGTTGCATTTGAGAATAAAAATGCAAAGATCTTTAGGGCCCGTTTGGGTACTGGAATACTATATCCTGGATATGGTGAATCCAAGAAGATGTTGCATATTCAGGAAGATGCTTATCCTCAAAATGAAATCTAGAATATGGTCTGACCCGTTTGGTTCACCCGGAAGATGAATGAGAAGATGCATAAGGAATTTTAATTCTTTATTTTTTAA
>MU224239.1:1737947-1756573 GCA_018584345.1 Thuja plicata
ATGAATGAGAAGATGCATAAGGAATTTTAATTCTTTATTTTTTAATTTCTTTGAATATGGTATGTATATATGTGTGTATATATACACACATGCACACATGTGTATATATACATACATACATGTGTGTGTATATACACATGTATATATGTGTATACATGTGTGTATACACACATGTATACACATATACACACATACACACATGTGTGTGTATACACACACATACACATATATACACACATTTGTGTACATATACACACATACATGTGTGTGTATACACACATGTGTGTATATACACATACAAGTGTGTATCCATGTATACACATATACACACATACACACACGTGTGTATACACATATACACACATATACACACACATACATGTGTATATATATACACATATACACACATACATGTGTATATATACACATATACACACCATACATATACACATACAAGTGTGTATCCATGTATACACACACATGTGTATATATATACACACATACACACATTTGTGTATATACACACACATATACACATGTATATATACACACATATACACACACCATATATGTGTACATATATAGACATATACACACGTGTGTATATAAACACATATACATACACCATACATGTGTGTATATATACACACATACATGTATGTATATATACACACACATGCATATATACATACGTGTGTACACACACACACACACATATATACATCCTTATAGCAATATAATATACATCTTTATAGTCACGGATCTCACGAAATATTAAATTTGCTTTTGTAAAAATTGGAATTGGAATTTGAAATTCCAATTCCACCTATTTAGGTGGAAGATGATATTCCCATTTTGTGGGCAAAATGAGAATTTCAGAATTCCAATTCCATTTTTTTCCAAGGACCCAAACATGGAATTTGGCATTATCCAGAATTAGATAATGCCAATTTCGGTCCAATTCCTGCTGCCAAACGGGCCCTTAATGAAACAGGAACGTTGATCGGTACTAGTGAACAAACAAAAGGTAACCTATTCTATCTTGATGACATTAAGACCACTTCTTTATTGGATAGAAATGAAGACATATGGTTGTGGCATAAAAGGTTATGTCATGTGAATTTTGACAACATGGTTAGGATAAGCAAGAAGATAAAGGTAAGAGGCTTACCGAACATGTCAAAACCCGACCATGTCATGTGTAAGAATTGTCAAAAAGGTAAAATGACAAAGTCTAGTTTCAAGATAAAAACCTACACATCAAATGCTATTCTAGATTTAGTCCATACTGATTTATGTGGACCAATGAGAACAAAGAGCTATTATGGTGATAGATACTTCATTCTATTTGTTGATGATTATTCTAGAATGATGACTGTTATGTTTTTAAAAGAGAAATCAGAAGCATTCAAGATGTTTAAATAGTATAAAGCTATAGTTGAAAAGCAAAGTGAAAAAGAACTAAAATGCTTAAGATCAGATAGAGGAGGAGAATTTATTTCTGATGAATTCACTAACTTTTGTTATGAGCATGGAATTACAAGACAAGTTTCTGCACCGAGAACAACACAACAAAATGAGATTGCTGAAAGAAGGAACATGTCAATTGTTGATTGTGCCAGAACACTGATGATAGAGAAAAGAATCACACAAACATTCTGGAGGGAAGTAGTAAGTACTGCTGTCTATACATTAAACCGAGTTCAATTGAAAAATGACACCAATAAGACACCTTATGAGCTATGGTATGGATACACACCCAATGTAAGTTACTTTAGAATTTTTGGAAGTCAATGTTATATTTTGAAAGATGATAGAAATGGAAAGCTTGACTCCAAAAGTAATGAAGGAATATTTCTAGGATATTCTACCAAAAGCAAGGCTTATAAATGTCTTAACAAATCCTCTGACAAAATCATTGAAAGTGCAAATGTCAAAGTGGATGAATTTTCTGAGAAAAATGACGAGGAAAGTAGAAAGGAACCGGAAGACTATAACAGATTTGTCTACATTGAAGAACCTGACACCTTTCCCGAGCAACAATGTACCACTACTGAGCACCAGAACAATGCAACCGAGCATCAGGCTGCACACACCGAAAATCAGGAAAATGATCACAATGTTGACCCAAGTGATGACGATCACAATGAAGATCACAATGATGATCAAAATGATGAACAAGGATCTGAACTTGTGCTTTCCAAATATGTTAGAAGACACCATCCATAGGACCAAATAATAGGAGACAAAAGAGCTGGAATGAGAACAAGAAGTAAGTCATTGAGCCTAAATCTGTTAATACTGCACTTGAGAATCAAGAATGGGTTAGTGCTATGAATGAAGAGATAGAACAGATTAAGAAGAACAAAACATGAACATTAGTACCTAGACCGAGTGACAAAAATGTCATTGGTACCAAATGGATATTCATAAATAAACTGAATCAGAATGGAGAAGTCACAAGGAAAAAAGCAAGATTACTATGCAAGGGGTATGCACAAGAAGAAGGCATTGACTATGGATAAACCTTTGCACCCGTTACTAGACTAGGAGTAAGAATTCTACTTTCTTATGCTACTTTCAAAGGATTCAAAGTATACCAAATGGTTGTCAAATCTTCATTTCTGAATGGGATACTAGAAGAAGAGGTATACATTGAACAACCTGAAGGGTTTGTTGATCCTTACAAGAGGAACATGGTATGTAGACTACACAAAGCCTTGTATGGACTGAAACAAGCACTGAGAGAATGGTATGAAAGACTTCACTCTTATCTCATAAGTATTGGATTTGTAAGAACAAGTGATAACAATAATCTTTATTTAAAAGAAGATACTGATGATAACATTCTGATTGCTGAGATATTTGTTGAAGATATCATATTTGGAGGTAATGATATGTTATGCAAATAATTTGCTGATGAAATGAGCAAAGAGTTTGAGATGTCAATGTTTGGGGAGATCAAATTTTTTCTTGGTCTACAGATTCTACAACAGGATGCAGGCATCTACATCACACAATCCAAATACATCAAAGAAGTTATGAAGATATTCAAAATGGAGGACTCCAAACCAGTTGGAACATTTATGGAAATTGGATGCAAATTGACAAAGAAAGACAAGTCAACCGAGGTAAATCAAACCCTATATAGATCTATGATTAGAAAATTAATGTATTTTGTACATACTAGACCAGATATAGCACATGTAGTTGGTATAGTTGCAAGATTATCTGCTAATCCCAAGGAATCACACATGACTACTGTCAAAAGAATTCTAAGATATCTAAAGAATACCGAGGAATATGACTTATGGTATAATAAAGAAGGGAAATATGAGCTACACGTTTATACCAATGTTGATTGGGCTGTAAACATAGATGATAGAAAGAGCACTACAGGAGGAGCATTCTTTATGGGTGACAAACTTATCACATGGATAAGTAAAAAGAAAGGACGCATTTCTCAATCCACTACATAAACATAATATGTGGCTGCTGCTGCAAATTTCTCTAACATTGCATGGATCAAGCAATTGCTGAAAGTTATGAAGATGGAAATCCTTGATCCAGTGATTATCTATTGTGATAATACAAGTGCTATCAACATTTTAAAGAACCCTATGATGCATGCTAAGACAAAGCACATTGCTATTAAGTATCATTACGTAAGGGAACAAGTACACGAGAAAGAGGTGATACTGGAAGATGTGCAATCAAAAGAACAATTAGCAGACATATTCACAAAGCTATTACCAAAAGATATGTTTGAGTACTTGAGGAAGAGACTAGGGGTCCGACCCTTGTCTACTGGTCACTAAGACGACTAGGAGGCTACATCAACCTATACATTATTAGAAGATCAATCATTTTGATGTAAGCAGAGATATGGACCAAAATGATATATCAATACAAGAAGGTACTTATCAGAACCAAACACCAGAGATATTATTGGCTACTACAAAGCTACATTGCTGATGGAGAAGGATATATTTATGTTTGGCATTGCTGTCAAAGGGAGAGAGATTCCAAATATGAAATATCTATCATGATCATATAAAGGGAGAGAGATATCCTACATATCCATAAAAAAGAAGAAATTGTCAAAGGGAAAGAAAAGAACATCCAAAGGGAGAGAAAGATTCCAAGAAGAGATCATACAACAAAGGGAGAGACAAAAGCAGAAGAAAGAATTGCTACATCTATCCATTGAAGGGAATGAAGAAAGAAAGTACTCTGCAAGAATCAAATCTAAGCTCGAAGAGCTTACCGAGAGTCAGATATTTGAATTGGTTATAGAACAATAAGTTTTTGGAGAAATTAAGGAACTACAACTGATATATTTCATATTATATTAGTAGTATGTTGTCATCAATGCAAAAGGGAGAGATTGATGAACTATAACTGATTGAATGTTTGAAGATGACAAGTTGATGATCACTGAGCTACATAAAGTATATATGCAAGACATTAAATCAGTTAATGTATTGTATTGTCATTGATGTCAACTTAATATGTTATGACTAGTCATATAAATAATGTCATAGACTTTAGGAAATCAAAGAGATAAAGTTTATGTTATCGGTAAACATATAAAGCCAGTGTACACCGAGTGACAGTATACACTGACAGATACTGCACACCGATGGACATAGAGCCCAGAGCAAGTCACAGTGTATACTGAGCAAAGCAACCCCGAGCATAACTAAAGTTCACAGTATTTACCGATGGACAGACAACATCGAAGGAAAGTGATACCCGAGCAAGAGGAACCTGAGCAAACTGAGAGTTGATCACCAAAATCAAATGAAGTTAGGAAACAAAAAAATAATTAGCTGGAAGGAGCTAAATTTAGAGTTAACTGATTGATTTCTTAGTTTTCATCGACCAGTTGAATAAGAAGAATATTTAAAGCTAGTTTTATTCCTAGTTGTCAAGGAGAAATCTATGGGATAAAACTAAAGCAAATGCATGGTGAGATTTGTGGATCAAGTCAAGAACAAGAAAGACAAGAACATTGAAATGGTGAAATCATGTCTATATAAGAGACAAGCTAGTCATTATGAAAAAGAAGAGGATGCTGAGTATAATTCTGGTGAAGATAGAAGTCTTCATGTAGATCTGATCATAAAGGCTGAAGGACAGAGCCAAGAATTCTGCGGACACCGAGTAACAAAGAAGCAACAACATTCACCGAGGAGAAAGAAGTAAAAAGGGGAGCAAAGGAATTGAAGAGCACATTGATCAAAGAGGTATTATGGACTTACAATAGATCTAAACATCTGCAAGTTAAGTTGTATTGTTGAACAGATCATTTACTATTTCAGTTTAACCATTGATTCAAAAAATCTCTTAATCGAGTGGGATTTAACCATCCTTATTATATTGAGATACATCCTAAGGAGTATCAAAAGGTTTTCATGTTGACAACATAGTGAATGCTAGTTCAAGTGATAAACTGTTAGTTTTAAATCCTCTAACAAGGTCACACTTAACAGTATGTTTGTAACCTTTAACGGGGTTGGCTCTTCACCGAGCTCACTTCAGAAGAGTGAAAATTTTGGGTCCCAAGTGGGTTTTCCCTTAGCAGGGTTTCCACATTAAAAATCCATGTGTCAAATGTGTATATGGTTCATTGCTTTGATGTTTTGCTTTACACATTACTAAAATAGGATTAATCGGTAAACACTAAGTTTATTTATTGTATTTCAGTAAAGGCTAGGAAAAGATAAACTGCTATTTGGTAAAGCTTAAGAAAAATGATAAATAGTATATTCACAGAGTAGTATACATATGTTAGATTTACACAAGGCATACATCTTGTAGGACTGAAGATAACTAGAGGTTTTATATTTGTGATATAAAGTTTTGGTTGGATTATTGGATTGAATTTGAGGCCACTGATTCACCCCCCTCTCAGTTATTCTCACAAACAATCACATATTACATATTAAATATATCTAAAATTTCATGTCCAAATGATTGCAACTTTATAAAGTAAAACAAAAAATTAAGTGAATTTTAGTTTTTTAAATTTGCAACGGGGAGAAACAAATTTTCTTTGCTTGAAACGTACGTTTCTGCATTGATACGTTTCACGTGCGTTAAAACATGTAGTGCCAACAAAATGCCACATTTTTGGCAACAGAGCTGAGCAGTCGATGAAAAGGGGTTCTCTTTGCCCTCTGACACAAAGTTCTCAATCTTCTCAAATCCCTTGCACTGCCAGAGATATCCATCTTATACTCTCTCTTGAATTCTTGAGCAAAGTGATTAACCATCCTATTGTCAAAATCTACTACACGTGGGTGTCTCCTTTAACCATCCTATTTTCAAAATCTACTCCACGTGGGTGTCTCCTTTAACCATCCTATTGTAAAAATCTACTCCACCCAAATGGGTGTCTCCAACAGTGGCCTTGACTTCAGAAATACCTCCTTCATTTGTTAAAAGATAAACATCAAAGGTATCACTGCCTTGATAAAAATAAATATTTTTCTCACCTACACTGGTATCTTTTTTGTTTTATCTAAGCCATAGCGATAGCAACAATACACTCATTAATGATTTTCATGACATGCATACTAGAGATGACACCTGCATCCTTGGGAGCCTGTCTCTGGGAATCATAAAAATAAGTAGGGACAATAACAACAATATTTTTAATAGTTGACCCTAGATAAGCCTCAATAATTTCCTTCATCTTCATAAAAATCGTCGATGAAATCTCTTCTACAGAAAACTGCTTTTCCTCACCCCCATAGTCTACACTAATAATTGTCTTGTTTTCAGGTCCGACATAGACCCTAAAGGGCCACAACTATTGTATCACTCTGAATAGAAGGATCGGTAAAGTGCCTTCCAATCAACCTTGTGGCATTGAAAGTAGTATTGGTAGGTGTCACAACTCATATTATTATTAAATAATTCTATTCAATTATGTAATTTCTTAATTTAACTTTAAATAGTTTAATTTTGAATTGAACTTTATTTTAAACTATTTTAGTGAAAAATTTCAAATTTAATTGGCCTCTTTTCTATTTAAAAAAAAAGAGAAATCCTCCATGTTCCTCTAATTACTCCAAAATTATAGGTACTGTGAAAGTGGAAGGAAAGGATGTGGATAGAAGGAGGCGGATAATAATAATGTATGACTCTTGGGGATGGATATAGGAAAAAGAAAATAAGAATTGTTGGGAGTTATCTCTCCTTCATATAGGAGAATTCATCTGATGACTTGGGTAAGTGCACAAAGATGAGGGACCAAAAAGGGGGTATAAGATGCCACTTTTTTCTGAAATCAGCAAAATCTGAACTTCAACGAGAAATTGAGAAAAGTTACACTTAAAATTTTAAAATGTTACAAAAAAAAGAGTTGTTCTACTCCAGATCTAGTTTCTAAACTACTAATTTATTTTAGAAATGGTGGAGATTAAGGCCCTTAAAAAGGGGGAGCACAAAAAGTGGTCCTATTTTTTGTGAAAAACATAACATAGCGTCTGGTATGCTCCCCATAAAATGTAAACTTTTTAAAAAAAAAATTTAATCACTCCAGTGAGAAATTAGCTAACACCACCTAGTTTATCTTGGATTTTTCTACTAATTTTTTGATGAAAGTGTGATTTTTTTCCATTTTCTGAAGTGGACACATCCTAAAAACATGAAATTTCCATGTGCTCCCCCTAGAAATCATAGAAAACTAATTGAAAATCAAAACTTTTTTTTAAAAAGAGTGTAGAATGGAGCCTAGTTTCTGAAAATGCAATATTTTTCAAAATTCGTTGAACGAGCCAAAATCTAAGCCCAAATGAATACACGTTGGTTTTTGACAAAAATCAGATATACTTAGAAAATAAATTAGAGATGAAAAGCTTAACATAATAAGAATTCAAAATAAATTACATGGTTAGATAGCTATCAGAGAGATCTACAACATCATGCCGTTTGATTTTATCGTTATTGAACCACGTGCAAACCTGACAGGGAGCACACAAGAAAAAATGTTATTTTTTTCTAGGTTTTTTGGAAAACACGTCTTAGACCTATTTGTATCCTCCAAGGAAAATACAAGCCTTAGGCTTGGTAAACTTCAATGTCGTTCAAAGCACGCACATGCTATAGTGTGTACGTGCTATAGGGCATGCGTGCTATAAAAATTTATGGTTTACATAGCGCGCACGTGGTATAGCGCGTGCGCACTATAGCACGTATGCGCTATGTAAACCATAAGCAATCCCTAAGGGAGGGATATACAAAGAGTGAGAAGGTGGGAGAGGGAAATAGAAAGAGAGAGAGAGTAAGAGAGAAAAAGATAGGAGGAGAGAGGAAGCAAAGGTGAGAGAGAGGGAGAGAGAGATAGGTGAGAATGAGGAGAGAGATTAGACTCTCTCTCTCTCTCTCTCTCTCTCTCCATTTTTACCCCCTCACTCCCTTTGAGGGACTACAATGATGTTCTTCACACAAGAATAAATAGGCTTTCTCAAGGATCATCCTCTTTGATCCAATGCCAACTTCACCTAATCAGAGTGCACAAATGATTTCTAATGCCACTACCCTCTCTACAACTTTAGAAACCACTTCATGTCCTTCTTCCAATCCATTGTATTCATCCATTCAAATGGATCAAGCAACTATCTCTTACCAAGTGCTCACTAGCCAAATCACCAAAAATATACCCCCTTGCTGCCTCTGGATAAAGTCACACACAGAGAGGCATAAATTTTGAAGAAGATTAAAAATTCTCAATCACTCTAGTGAGGATGGGTGTAATTTGTTTCTCACCAACATAATCCAATCAGAGAAAGATCCAATGGTTGGTTGAAAAGATATTTCCCCCGCACTAAACTGCATTTTTCTAGGATAGTCATTCCTTCATTTCTTCATACCCAGTCACCTTCCACTACTTCAAGCATGTGCCCAATCAATTCATGGATCCCTGCAGCCTCATGGGAAATTTAATATACATATCCTCCAACATCTTTCCCAAATCTAGGGGTTATTCAACATGAACAATGTAAAATATCACATTTTAAAGTCTCTCAGGTTAACCTATTTGTGGTTTTGGAGTAGTCTTACTGAAACAACAAGATCTCTATCAAAATCCAACCAAATCATGTGATACAAGAGAAAAAATGGTGTTAACTTGGTTCTATAACATGTTATGTAAATTAATACTCAAAGGGAAATCATCTAGGCTATGAACAAATGCTGATAACCACTGAGAAAATTGTCAAAGCATACAGTAAAACAAGAAATCTTTATTTTATTGATGTCAAAAACTTCTTACATTGTCTTCCTTCAATGAAAACTCACTAAACACCCTACTAATCCTCCCCTCCTTTCCAAACTCATGCACACATTCAATAAAACTACTCCCAAACCGGTTGCAACTTCTCACAAGCCAGTTACAGTCAGTTTTATGACTGTTACAAATTAAGTTTATTGTTTATTTTGTTGTCTAGTTGACAACCTAGTTGTCAACTTTGACAACCTTTCACTCTTATACATTTGTTAAACTTTTAAAGGTTCTTAGGACTCTATCCTATCCTCCAAACACCTTAAACCACTCTAAAACCCTCTTATGAGCCTTTTAGGCTTATTTTGCCATTTTGGACAATATTACATTTTTAGGCACTTTAAGTGCATTACATCCATTTTAATGGCTTTATTGGCCATATTAAATTCATTAGGAACTTTATAGGTGATTAAACACTTCATCAACACCTAGGATCCCCAAGTGATTCCTAGGTACACTCTAACTCCCAAAATGCCATTTATGGCTTACATGTTTGATCCTTTACAAAGGATTCTCAATCATTACAAATAACATTAAAATGTCATCAAATAACCAAATATGGTCTCATTACAATAAAATGACCCAAGTTGGTCATGCTTGTCCTTCCATTCCTTCCAAGGTCTTCTAATGATTCTGGTGTACCTCTCTCTCTCTCTCTCTCTCTCTCTCTCTCTCTCTCTCTCTCTCTCTCTCTCTCTCTCTCTCTCTCTCTCTCTCTCTCTCTCTCTCTCTCTCTCTCTCTCTCTCTCCCCCCTTTGTTACCCCTTCACTCCCTTTGTCATTTTGTGTGTCTAACATAGGGCGTACACCCTATAGCACACATGTGCTATAGTGCACACATGTTATTTAAGAACACAAAAATGGTAATAAAGGTAAGAAACTCATGAAAGAGGCCCACTTGTAACTATTATTGTCTGATTTCTACAGTCTGTTAGACAAATATTCATTTTTCATGGTGTTGAAGATCACAAAGAAGTATATTCTATCAATTTGCAACACATTTTTGTTCAAAAATCAACATCGAAGTGCGAAAGTCAATCATTCTTCACCAAAATTAATCCATTGAGGTAAGTTTTTTTATTTTTTACAGGTGAATTGTGAATAAAGAGTCTTTTTGTTTATAATTGCTATGATATGGATTTGTTGAAGAAATAGTTTGACATATTGTAAAAGATTTATATTATAATTTTTCATACATTTCTATTATATTTTGAGTTAATATAATTTAGATTGATATTTTAAAGTTTCACTTCTTGTAATCGATTGATATATTAATTTGAAAATTGTAATGAATTCATATGTAGAAATCATCATCATGCCAAGGAAACGAGCAAAGACCCTAACACTAGAAGAACATGAAAGAGACAAAGAGAAGAAAAGGGAAAGAATGAGACAACTTTGTGAATACAAAAAATTTCATACAATAGAAGAAGATTTGCCTTTGGATGAGGAACATGAAACATCAATAGAAAGTAAGAGAGAAATGGAATTGGAAACAAAAAGGAAACAAATGAGAAACTTGTGTGCAACAAGACAATTGAATTATGAAGATGTGGGCACATCATCTATGATTTCCCAAGTTGAAGAGACACCACCATCCAATGTTGGAGACACACCCTTGTATCATCTTGAAGGCACACCATTGTATCATGTTGAAGGTACACCATTATCTGCACTCGAAGGTGTAGGCACAACATCATGTCATGTTGAAGGCACACCATTATCTACATCCGAAGGTGTAGGCACAACACTGTGTCATGTTGAAGGCACACCATTAACATCTCAAGTTGGTGAGGATCCATCTTTCACATCTCAATTTGAAGGCACATCATCTTCTGTTGAAGATACACAATTGACACATAATGTTGTTGATGTTTATAATTTTGAGGCCACTCAATAGTTGAAAACACCTCCTAGAATTGTTTATAAAAAGAAAAAATATTTGATCGATATTGATACTAACATTTTGCAACAAATGCCTGACAAGATTCCCAAGTGTACTTTTCAAAGATATGCTATCTGTATTTGGAGATTGTTTTTTGAGAATTTAAATATGATAGGAAGATGTCAACTATTTGTTCAAATGATGAGAAATAAAAAATTTAGGCCCATCGTGAAGATTCTTGGGCTAAGAATGATGGATGAGTCAAGTGAAAGATCTATTGTAAAGAATCTAATGACTGCATATGAGAGTGTGGGTTCTATATCACGCACAAAAGATAGTAATGTCACACGATGTGTACTTACATCAACAATAGTAAGCACTCAAATGAAGAAATATTGACTCATTAGAAAGATAAGCAAAGCATTGAAAATGAGTAGAAAGTCTCTAATGAGAGCTGTAGGAAAGCGTCGAAGAGTGGAAGATTCAAATAACACTGAGTTATGGGCATTTTTTGGTAGACTACCGCAAAAAGATAAATCAATTGTTGAAGCTTTAAAATCCGTGATTGAAGAATTTTGGAAGAATAACACACAAGTATCTCCCAATCAACAAGATGTTGTAAGGAGGATTGGTAGTCGAATCCGCATTCCACATTCGAAACATTTTTTGGATTCAACTCGGACACAATTCTTTGCAAAATTTATACATACTTATCCTCAATTTAAAATTAGTCAAAGATATTTTGAAATGGATAAACCTTTTTATGTGAAGATAAATCACACATGCCCAACTTGTTGTTGTAGGGTACATATTTAATTTTCTAACCATTTTGATGTTTATAAGCATATATGTGTAGATTTGCATTCTAACAATGTTTTTAAGGATTGCAACATAAATGACCCACGTACCTACATCTTCAAGGGAATTAATTACTACAATTTTATGTGAAAGAGCAGATGGTCAACAATTTTACAAGCTCACATGCTTGAATGGTACATGCATAGATTGTGGTGGTTTGCAACTCTAATAAATAAAATATGAATGACGGTTTATATTATTGTAAGGTTTGAAATGTATGTAATATGGAGGATGTTTTTGATGTTGAGGAGAAGATAAGATACCCTTCCTAGCCCCAAATTTCACCAAGGAAAAATCCAATTTGATCAACCATTAGAAAATGGTTAATGCACAAATGCATCAATCGATCGGAAATAAGAAGAAAGAAGAAAGTCTTACTATCCTGAATAATGGATGAAGAATATAATAGATTTGAATTGATTAAGACCTTAATTGAAATGAATTAGAAGACAAGTACATACCTCAAAATGTAAGAGATCTGAAGAATGCTATTTTTGGGTGTCTGCACTGAGTTTCTGGAAGTTCTACAACTAGATCGGGCACAGAAACACAGAGACGGAGAAAACCCAGAAATATTTTCTAGATTTGGATCAGGTTGATTTTGACCCAAAACAAAATATTGATTCTGACCCAAAACAAAAAGTCAATTCTGACCCAAAACAAAAAGTTGAACTTGACTTGCACAGTCCGAGGGAAAATCTGTTTCCTGATCCTGAAAGTTTTCCGAAAAGGGTATCCAGATCTGCACTTGAATCTGCTGTCCTGAACCTATACCTGCAAGAAAAATGGTTTTGTTTATTGTGGGGGAGGGGTTTTCCTTGGTCAAACCCCAATTTTTTAATTAACCTTAAAGTATAATTGAAATTGCATAAATAAACAAAGAAAATAAACCAATTCATCTTGCTTGTATAGAAACCCTTGTGGCGGATTTGAATCCTTGGATCCACAAGTATGTATGCACCAAATGAATATAGAATGTAGAATGTAGGATGCAGGCTGTCTCAAATCAATTTCTTGTAGATCTTCAACACCAATCTTGAGTGGATCTTGGAATAGGAAGAGGCTTGCATGGATGTGGATGGAGAAATCTTCAATAAGAGGGCTCCATAGAGCTTGAATCCTTCAATGGCTACCAATGGATCTCCTTGATGAATTGAATTCTTGAATGTTTGAGAGTAGATGCTTGCTTCAATAGATCATGCATAGAGTTGTCTTTTTCAAGTCTTAGATGGTTTGTGCTTATGTTTGGTTATGCTTAGAGAAAATAAGAGGAGAAGGCTTCCTTATATACCAATCTAGGGAAAAATCTTCTAGAGAGGCCTACATAGGAGAATTGAATTCCAATTAGACCTATACCCTTAGAAGTGGACCTATATTAAATATAATTTCAAGGGTCATTGCCTCGAAGACCAAAACAACCAACCCAGAAGCGAGAATTAAATCTTTTTGAAGCCCGACATACAGAAACACAAGAAACCTAAAATTTGGACCCTGGGTCAGGGTCAAGGTCAAGTCTGACCTAGGTCAGGGTTGAGGTCGACCTTGACCCAGAAGGTTGACCTTGACCCTGAGGTAAAGGAACTCAGATTTGCAGATTAGGGTGCTAGAAATAGGCCGAAGAGAAGTGGAAAAGGGGGCAAAATAGGGGTAAAAGCCAGATCCAAGTCATTGACCCATTCAAGGCAATTGACATGACCCAAAACCACTTACTCGGAGGGCTAAACCAGTCCAAAATCAAAGTGCTTCCATTTTCCGACTATACATTTAGCCCCCACTTTAGCAAGAGTATGGAATCAATGCAAACTCTTGGTAAAGGAGATCATAAAGAACAGATAATCTTATTTAAAAAAAGGGACAAAGGAATCCTCAAGCCCCAAGGGACTTAAGTATTTATCAACCCTAAGATCACGATAAGAGAGACAACACTAGTCAAAGAGAAAAAGAGAGAGGGTGTGATTACCTCGCCCAATGAGAACCTATGTCCCATTGTGAATCACAAAAGGAAAAAGTGCAACTGGAAAGATGGAGTTGAACCGCTTAGTGAATGTGGCTACTCACTAGTCAACCCATCGAAGTTTTACTCTTAGGAATATTCTACTCCAAAAGAGCAAAGTCAATATAGAAAAAGATCCAGTCTTAAGGATACCTTCTGTCCTTAAGGTATGAAAACATTGTAAATTGAAACTGGAGGGATCAAGAGATCCTATAAGGTAAAAATCCATGTGTTAAGGATTAGTCTTTAATCCATAAAGGGAGAAAAAGTTTTAAGTTTTGAAAATATGTTGAAAGTGGGTGTTTGCAAAAAAGGTGAGTAGAGCGTATGCCCCCATGTTAAAGTCATTTCTAACACTTTAATAGGAGCAATGGATTTGACAAAAACATAAACAACTCTACTGATTACATTTCTACTACGAGATGCCCCCAAGTGAAGACAAATCAAGGGAAATACCACATAAACATACATAGAACACAGAAGGGATCTACCTATCATGGGGTCAATATGATCATAAGATAATATGTATATATAGATATGACATTATTGCAAATGAATTTACATCATTCCCCAAAGAAAGTAGAACTAAAATCACAGTGGAGGAAAGAAAACACAAAAGTTACGAAGAAGAGTCTTTTTGGACCACAGCATGGAGACCAAAAAGAATCAGTTCTACCATGTCGTAAATCCAAGAAGACTATACAAGGAAAACATTTACAAACAATATAATAGGTACAACATAACATGAAAACAATATATAGAAGAATAGATATACATATAGAATAATTGTACAACAGGTCTGATTCCTTTATCATCTTGCACCAACAAAGTAACAAGGGTCATATAAAAGAATCTATCAAACATTTAGAAAATACATTATAGGAGAAGCATAATACAACATGAAAACACATAAAAGGCTACCATGAAGGAAAATCCAATCAAGCGCATCGCCTGCTCTCCCCATCTCAGTTTATATCATTTAGGGACGGTGAGAAATTTGCAAGAGGGACTATATCCAACACAGTAGGAATAATAGCCAGTTCCAAACAAGGATCCTCTTGAGAATTGTGATGTTTAATACTAGGTGTAATTATTAGTTGTGTGGAAAGAATATGAGGTAAATCAGTATCAAGACCAATAGTCTCATATTCATCATTAGCATCAATAGGATCATTAAGAGTATCTTCTTCATCAAGATTAATCAAAATAGAATCTAAGATGCGAATAGAATCATCATAATTATTTATCTTAACATCATTAATAACATTAACTTCCTCCAACACATCACACATAGGTTGGTCAAAAGAAGGTAAAGAATTTTGAAGAACAGAGGCATGAGCCCTAGCGTGAGCTTGATGCTTCTTACAACGTTCATTAGCAGATCTGTTACATTTTGTCTTGTTTGAAATATGTTGAGAACTAGGAGGAACAACTGGTTCCTTCATAGGTTCTATAGGAGGATTACTAGGACTCTCAGTAGGCTGAAAAGTGATACTAGGAGTTTGATTAACAGAACTAGAAGCAATTGATAAAGGAGTAATGGAAGGCGTAGGAAAAATACCATGGTTAAGATCTATCCGAGGCATGCTTAACTCAAGAATCTTGCGATGTTTATATGCTTTATATGAGAGAAAAAGGTTATCAGGTTAAGAAGGACATGAATTAGGTAATGGAGGCCAAAAGAAGTCAAGGGTAGCACAATCCCTAGGCGTAGAAGGTTGATATAAACTATGATTAATCATCTTCACCTCTTCATCATGAATGAGCTAAATACACTTATGGATAGGAGAAGAAATGAAACGCATGGAAGTCAACCAAGGAAAACCCAACTTAACTTGAAATTTATCAGAAGTAGGGACAACAATGAAGGTAGTGTCCACAACTTTACCAAAAATTTCAACAGGTAAGGTAATAGAACCAAAGGATGGATAGAGAAAATCATTACAAGTTTGGATCCACACATTAGATGTATCATAATAATCACATTGTAAGTTCTTCATAAAAACATTTTCTTCAGTGATGACATTGAATAAAGAAGTAGGATCAACAAGACAAGCACGTGTAGGTATCTTAGAAGTCCTAGCATAAATGTAAAGGTGAGCATCAGAAGCTTTAATGGTCTCAGAATCATCAAAGGTGATCGAGAGTTCCTGAGGTCTTTTATCCTTAGGTTGTTTTGAATGGTTAGATTGAGGTTTCAATTTAGGTTGAGGTGGAGTTTGAAGTTGAGGTGGAAGTGAAGGATCTTGAATAGTAGGTTGAGATGATGCAATGCACTCCACATGGTTAACAATATGATTGAGATCATCCATCTTTGAATCATAAACAATATCCACAAAAGATGGCTGAATAATGGTATTAGTATCATGTGTAGGCAAAGGATTCGTATAAATTTTAAGGTTTTGATTAGGAGGAGAGATATATTTGTTCCCACTACCATAAAAATTATCAATAGATAGAGGATTAGAATCAATTAAGTCTTGAACCTTATTCTTTAGAGAATAACACTTCTCAGTATCATGACCATGATGATGATGATATTGACAAAAGGCTTTAGGATCAAAAGATTTGGATGCCATCATAGTAGGGAGAAGAGGTCAAATAGGAGGAAAAGTAATCATATTAGCACTTAAAAATTTACTCATAATAGAATGTGGATATTTAGAAAGAGGAGTAAACGTACGATTTAAACGAAAAGCAGTGGATGCAGAAGTGGCATTGTGGGATGCAACAACAACTTGATCAACAACTACATTTGCTTGTTTATTGATTTTGACATAGTTTTTAGGCTTCTAAAACTTGTTGGGGTTAGGAGAAACATCACTCTTATCAACTGGAATAAGAGCCATTGGAGTGTTGCTCTCAAATTGACTCACTTGTAATTGATAATGATGAAGCGCTGCACAAAGTTGTTGAAAAGAGGTAAATTCAGTAAGCAGAATCTTATGTCTAATATCCTTTTGCAAATTTGAAAGAAACATATGTTGAATATAAATATTAGGAATAAGATAATAAATTTGAGCATACAAATTCTTAAATCTACCAATAAATTCAATCAATTTTTCCTTAGTATTATGTTTACAATACATTAAATCAGTTAAGAAAACTTGCGGACCAATGTTATTTTGGAAATGTTGAATAAAGGTATTAGCAAGTTTTGGAAAAGAATCAATAGAATAAGGAGGCAAAGAAAAATATCATTGCAAGGCCTTGTCACGAAAGGTTCTAGAAAACAACTTAGCCAAAATCCTATGGTCATGAGCATAATCACTATAAAGTATTTGAAATGTTTTAACATGAGTGACGAGATCTCCCTTACCATTGTAATTTTCAAGGTGAGGCATATTGGCTTGCTGAGGGATAGGAGTACGAATAATGTATAGGATAAAGGACTACCCATGTCACATGTAGGAATGCTAAACTTGGATTGAGTTAAGGATGAAAGTTGTTGTTGTAAAGATGACAAATTTTGAGCCAAACTAATGATTGTGAAATCATTAGAAGAAATAGGTGGCATAGAAACAATAGGGACACTGGGAAAAGTGTATGAAGTGGAAGGAATAGAAGACACAACCAGTGGAACACTTGGAACCATATTTGGAAGATGATTGGAATAAGAAAAAGGAACACTATGGTTTGAAGGCTGTGAGGTAGGTAAAGACACCGGTGGAACACTCACAAGAAGAGATGGAAGTGGAAGAGTTGAAGCTAGAGGATTGAAAAATGTAAGAGAGGTAGTCACTAAAGGAGGAGTGTAAGTAGGGTTACTAGGTAAAGGAACTGAAGAAGGTCCCACACTAGTGATAGGAGGAGTAAATCCTAAATCTTGAGCTTCTTGAGCTAAAGGTTTAACATTTAAATGCACAAGATGAGTAATACCATGCAAGAGATTAACACATTGATCACTATCACGAAGGAATTTCTTAAGAGCCTCTATAACTTGAATATAATCTTGATCAGGAGGAACTATTAAAGCATCATCCTCATCATGAGATGAGTGAGAAGAGTTATGCCCCATAGAAGGATAGGAATCACGAGTGATCAAATTGGCATCTAGGATCCTAAGGAAAGGAGAGGAAGACTCAGGATCAAAGGAACCCATAAGTCTGCGAATTCTTCTAACTGGAATATTATAAGTAGGACTAGAGGTAGTAAAGCTCATACACCAATGCAAAGTAAATGAACTATACTAAGAAAATGTCAATGCAAGAAAATAAAATAAGGCTAATCTAATATGTATGTAAGATGTAGCATGAAATGTAAATCTAACACCAAAAAGAAAGAGTTGTCTATCGTGGGTTCACCAAAATGTAATAGATAAAATATGAATGGGGGTTTATATTATTGTAAGGTTTGAAATGTATGTATTATGGAGGATGTTGTTGATGTTGAGGAGAAGATAAGATCCCCTTCCTAGCCCCAAATTTCACCAAGGAAAGATCCACTTTGATCAACCATAAGAAAATGGTTAATGTGTTAGGAATAAGGTGTCTCAACCTTGGATAATTCCTATTCTTATTATTTGTTTTGTAAAATGTATTTTCTTGCAAATAATGTAATTAAGTGTGAGTGTACATGTCTAGTTGGCATGTTGATGT
>MU224239.1:1766048-1793414 GCA_018584345.1 Thuja plicata
ATTCTTTTCAATAAAGCTTTCTATTTTTAATTGGTTTTTCTAGTTGTTTTATTTCAAAACAGGAAAGTTTCTATTCTGATCCTCTCAGAGTCTATAAAAGAACTCTCTTTCTTCATTCAAACCCCCTAATTATCCCCTGAAAACTTTACTCAAAATTGCATTGTTATTATACTGAATTGTTGTCTCACTTTCTTAATATCATATAGAGTAATTGCATTTTGCAAATAGATAGCTTCAATTTCTAGATTAATGGCATTTAGTATTCATGTTTAGATGATATCTCATATTTCAATTCATTAGCATAATCTTTGCATTGCATTTTTATCATGATTAAATCCTTCATTCTTAGATGGTTCATAGTTGTGAGGCCCTCGTCCTGAGAGCAAATTTCAAAACCCCATCTAGATAGAAGGCAACAGGTCGAATCACGCAGACAGGTAGGATGAATAACTCATATTCAATCTTGTTTGCACCTGGTGAAGAAGGACTATGTTGAAGTGTGTGGTTGATTGAGAAGGCCAAAATTAACTCATACAAATGGAAGTGCTTCCATTTTCTGACTTTACAACAACATTTGCCAATTTGTCAACATATGGAGAGTACACATGCAATTGGGAATGAAAAAGTGGATTTTGGAAAATATAAGACAGTCACATGCTCTAAAAGATGGAAAGGAGGCTAAAAGATGTGATTTAGTAATTAAAAATATTCTAGTGTATCACTTCATGGATATTTTTTGTGATAAGATTGTGTATGAGTATGCAAGGCATACACATAGAGCTAAATGGTTGGATATGCAATTCAAGTTGTGAAAGGACACATTCCCACTTGATCCCATTTTTTTAGTTGTCGACTTTGCAGAGAAATACACTCTACAACTACAAAATGAGGTGCAAGAAAAGTATTATAGCTCTCAACAAGTTGCTATATTTGTTCATATAGCATTTATGTATTCACCTGATAGTACAAAGGATAACAAGAAGACATTGAGGGAGTATCATTTTTAAATCAGCGATGATCGTTCGCATTCTACAAAGTTTTTACACGGCCGCTTTCATCTATTTTATGGTGATTTGAGTAATAGGAGCATATCATATCGTCGACACATCATATGGTCAGAAAATTGTGCATCATAATTCAAGAATTCTTGGATGTTTTATTGGTTGAGCAAGATGCATACGAACACTGGTATTCAGTATATGTGGAATTTTACAGAGGCCGGTCATGGAAAGGGAGAACACGATGGTGCAGGTGTATGTATAAAAAGGGCCTTAGCACATGAAGAATTAAAGTACAAAGAACAAGAAACATTGTCAGATGTGAGATTTATCATCCAGTGGTGTAATGATACAATGGGTCCAGGTAATGAAGGCGAGTCTATGGTTTATAGATTTTTTTGGTTGATGGATGAAACTAACATTGCACCATACGAGGTTGTTGTACATTAACAGGATCAAGTGAGCTACACTCTTTTAGAAGCTTTAATGCAGGTTCATGTATCATCCACACACGAATTCATGTATCATCCACACATTAAATATGCCATGCTTTTGTTTATCATGCACAGATAAAGATTGGGATAGATGTGCATCAAAGGAATGGATCAACAAATGGTCTACACAAATTTTGAGTCCACTTGACTCCTATCGTCCCCCAATAGCATTGCAATTGAAACAAATGGAATCATCCATTAAATTTGACCGTTTGTCTGATCTAGTGAAACGGGGTAAATTGTAAACTAAAAAATAGTCTCAAATTTAGTACTTTATCATAAGTATTCATTAAATTAATCTCCTTGTTATGCTTCTATCATTGCATACCATGTTTTTTCTATTATTGCACCTAAAGGCAATGACGAAGGGACAAATTATTATTTGTGTCATTGTGTTGAGGCTAAAAAGAAATTGGATCACTTGGCTATAGATGATGAAGGATTAGAATACCCTACAAGAGGAGTGGTTGTAGCTAGTAAATGGCTTAGACGGTATTGTATGAAGAACCCTAGGTTGTGCTTGTTCGAGGATTGGGAGACACACAGGAAGATTCTTCATTATTCCAACCTTTTTGTTGCATCAAATGTCCATTTGACCAAATATGGAGGAAAACCACACAATAAAACTCTTTGGAAGGTTCGTGAGTCAGACCAGGAGGCAATACTTGAGATAATAAAGGGTAGGGAAGATCCGTCTAGTTCATTGGACTAAAAGTGAATCCAAAATGTTATAATGTCGAATATAGTTGAATGCATGTGCATATAATATGTATATTTGTAAAGGAATTAATTCCCTTGAATCCAGATTGGCTGGGCTATAAATTGCTCATGCATTACCCCGTATGTATAACGGGAAGTTTGTAAGATTTAATAACAAATTTTCTCTTCTATTTTTTGGGGCAATACCAAAGGTTTTATCTTCTCATCTCTTTCCTCCTAGTGCTCCTAATGAGCTGAATTGTAAATATAATTTTCATCATTAATAAATAAAAAAAATGTTCACGAAACAAATTTTAGAAATATATGTTAAGCTTATTGTCATGTTTCATGCTATCACATTCTTTGTATATATGTATCTACAAAAAAATCATTTAAACTATACCTTTCTTTTTCCTTTGATGGTATGAATAAGATCTCATCTAAGAATACAGGTGTGGAGAACCTAAAATATTATTTAAACTAATTATATATTTGGATAACCCCTCAACACCCCTAAAAACTAGGGCTTTCTCAATCTCGATGCTCAAAGCACTTTCTGAACCAACTGCTATGGAGCCAAGTGTCCCTCAAGGTGCACCAGACAACAAAATTGCTGATCTTCAGGAGTCTATTTCTCAGAGCTCGCATGGGGTATTGACAAACCATTAGGTGCTACAAGATTGTGTCACAGAGGCCTATGATAACCTATCTTAGATTTTGGAGATTCTCTTTCATTTTCATTTTCCAACCCAATCTCGGTTGATGCAAAAACTTACAATGTTGCGTAGTTAAAAGCTGAGACATTACATAACTTGAAAAACGCTCATCCTGGCATCAAATCGTCTTTTCCAATAGCTCTAAAATGTTGGGTGAACACTAGGAATGATCCTATTATGGAGGCGAAGTGGCTCGAATGTTGTCGATCGCTATGGAACCAAGTGTCCCTCAAGGTGCACCAGACAACATAATTTTTGATCTTCAGGAGTCTATTTCTCGGAGCTGACATGGGGTATTGACAAGACATTAGGTGCTACAGGACCATGTCATGGAGGCCTCTAATAACCTATCTCATATTTTGGAGATTCACTTTCATTTTCATTTTTTGATCCAATTTCGGTTTATGCAAAAACCTGAAATATTGCACAGTTGAAAGCTAAGACATTGCATATCTTGAAAACCGATCGTCCTGGCATCAAACCGTCTTTTCCAAAAGCTCTGGAATGTCAGGTGAACACTAGGAAAAACCCTTTTATGATCACTAAGTGGATCAAACATTGCCAACCGCTATGGAGCCAACTGTCCCTCTAGGTGCACTATAAACAAAATTGCCGATCTTTAGGAGTCCATTTCTTGGAGCGCGCAAGGAGTATTGAAAAGCCGTTAGGTACTACATGACCATGTCATAGAGGCCTATGATAAAATATATCAGATTTTGGATATTTGCTTCTATTTTCATTTTCTAACCCAATCTCGGTTGATGCAAAAACTTGCAATGTTGCGCAGGTTAAAAGCTGAGACATTGCATATCTTGAAAACTGCTCGTCCTAACATTGAACCGTCTCTGCCAACAGCTCTGGAATGCTGGATGAACTCTAGGAACAACTTTTTTATGGAGGCAAAGTGGCTCAAATGTTACCGACTGCTATGGAGCCAAGTGTCCTTCAAGGTGCACCAAGCAACAAAATTGCCGATCTTCAAGAGTCCGTTTATCAGAGCTCACGAGGGTTATCAACAAGTCGTTAGGTTCTACAGGACCATGTCACAGAGGCCTCCGATAACCTATCTTAGATTTTGGATATTTACTTCCATTTTCATTTTTCCACCTAATCTCGGTTGATGCAAAAACTTGCAATGTTATGCAATTGAAAGCTGAAACATTGCATATCTTGAAAACCGCTCATTTTGGCATCAAATCGTCTCTTCCAACAACTCTAAAATTTCGGGTGAATGCTAGAAACAACCTTGTTATGGTCACAAAGTGGCTTGAACATTTCCAACCGCTATGGAGCCAAGTGTCCCTCAAGGTGCATCAAGCAACAAAATTGCTGATCTTCAGGAATCTATTTTTCAGAGCTCACATTGGGTATCGATAAGACATTAGGTGCTACAGGAATGTGTCATGGACACCTCTGATAACCTATCTCAAATTTTGGAGATTCTCTTTTGTTTTCATTTTCTGACCCAATCTTGGTTGATGCAAAAAATTACAATGTTTGTGCAGTTGAAAGATGAGACATTGCATATCTTGAAAACTGCTTGTCCTGACATCAAACCATCTCCGCCAATAGCTCCAAAATTCTTGGTGAATTCTAGGAATGACCCTTTCACAGAGGAAAAGTGGCTCAAATATTGTCGACCACTATGGAGCCAAGTGTCCCTCAAGGTGCACCAGGCAGCAAAATTGACAATCTTTAGGAGTCTATTTCTCGGAGCTCATGAGGGGTATCAACAAGTCATCAAGTACTGCAAGAACGTGTTATGGAGGCCTACGATATCCCATCTTAGATTTTGGATATTCACTTCCATTTTCATTTGCCGACCCAATCTTGGTTGATGAAAAAACTTGCAATGTTGCGCACTTGAAAGCTGAGACATTACATATCTTGAAAACCGCTCATCCTGGCATCGAACTGACTTCTCCAAAAGCTCCAGAATGCTGGGTGAATGCTAAGAAAGACCCTATTATAGAGGCAAAGTGGCTCAAACATTGCGGACTGCTATGGACCTAAGTGTCCCTCATGGTGCACCAAGCCACAAAATTGTCGATCTTCAGGAGTCTGTTTCTCAGAGATCGTGAGGGGTATCAATGAGATGTTAGGTGCTACAAGACCATATCATAGAGGTCTACGATAACCTATCTCTAATTTTAGAGATTCACTTCCTATTTTATTTGTTGACCCAATCTTAGTTGATGGAAAAGCTTACAATGTTGTGTAGTTGAAAGGTAAGACATTGCATATCTTGAAAACCGCTCATCTTGGCATCAAACCATCTCTGCCACCAGCTCTGGAATTCCATGTGAACACTAGGAATGACCTTTTTATGGTCATGAAGTGGATCGAATGTTGTTGGCCGCTATGGAGCCAAGTGTCCCTCAAGGTGCACTAGACAACAAAATTATCGATCTTTAGGAGTCCATTTCTCAGAGTTTGCAATGGGTATTAACAAGACGTTAGGTGCTACAAGACCATGTCATGGAGGCCTACAATAACCTATCTCAAATTTTGGAGATTTTCTTTTGTTTTCATTTGCCGACCCAATCTTGGTTGATGCAAAAACTTGTAATGTTGCGCAGTTTAAAGCTGAGACATTGCATATCTTGAAACCTCTTGTCCTAACATAAAACCATCTCCTCCAACAGATTTGGAATGCTAGGTGAATGCTAGGAACAACCCTTTTATGGTCACGAAGTGGCTTGAACGTTGTCGACCACTATGGAGCCAAGTATCCCTCAAGGTGCACCAGGCAACAAAATTGCTGATCTTCAGGAGTCCATTTCTCAGAGTTTGTGAGGGGTATCGATGAGCCGTCAAGTGCTACAAGACCATGTAACATAGGTCTACAATAACCTATCTCAAATCTTGGAGATTCACTTTCACTTTCATTGGCCGACCCAATCTCGATTGATGCAAAAACTTGCAATGTTGAGTAGTTGAAAGCTGAGACATTGAATATCTTGAAAATTGATCGTCCTGGCATCAAACCGTCTCCACCAATAGCTCTAAAATTCTGAGTGAATGATAGAAATGACCCTGTTACAAAGATAAAGTGGCTCGAACATTTCCAAATGCTATGGAGCAAAGTGTCCCTCAAGGTGCACCAGGCAACAAAATTGCCAATCTTAAGGAGTCCGTTTCTTGGAGCTTGCGAGGGGTATCAAAAAGCCGTTAGGTGCTACGGGACCATGTCATGGCGGCCTGTGACGAACTATCTCAGATTTTTGAGATTCGCTTTTGTTTTCATTTGCTAACCCAATCTCGGTTGATGCAAAAACTTGCAATGTTGTGTAGTTGAAAGATGAGACATTGCATATCTTGAAAACTACTCATCTTGGCATCAAACCGTCTCCACCAATAGTTGTGGAATGATGGATGAATGCTAGAAATGACCCTGTTATGTAGGTGAAGTGGCTCAAACATTGCTGACTACTATGGAGCCAAGTGTCCCTAAAGGTGCACCAAACAACAAAATTACCAATCTTCAGGAGTCTGGTTGTCAGAGATTGCAAAGGGTATTAACAAGTTGTTAGGTGCACAAGACCATGTCATGGAGGCCTCCGATAACCTATCTCAGCTTTTGGATATTCACTTCTATTTTCATGTGCCGATCCAATCTCGATTAATGCAAAAACTTGTAATGTTATCTAGTTGAAAGATGAAACATTGCATATCTTGAAACCCGCTCGTCTTGGCATCAAACCGTCTCCACCAACGACTCTAAAATGATGGGTGGCTGCTAGAAAAGACCCTATTATGGTCACAAAGTGGCTCAAACATTGCCGACTGTTATGGAACCAAGTGTCCCTCAAGGTGCACCAGGCAACAAAATTGCTGATCTTCAGGAGTCTGTTTCTCAGAGCTCACATGGGGTATCAATGAGCCGTCAGGTGCTACATGGCCATGTCATAGAAGTCTCTGATAAACTATCTTAGATTTTGGATATTTGCTTTCATTTTCATTTCCCAACCCAATCTCGGTTGATGCAAAAACTTGCAATGTTGCGCAGTTGAAAGCTAAGACATTGCATATCTTGAAAATCGCTCATCCTGGCATCGAACCATCTCTGCCAAAAACTTTGGAATACCAGATGAATGCTAGGAATGACCCTGTTATTGAGGCAAAGTGGCTCGAACGTTGTGGACTGCTATGGAGCCAAGTGTCCCTTAAGGTGCACTAGGCAACAAAATTACCGATCTTCAGGAGTTTGTTTCTCAGAGCTCGCAAGGGGTATCGACAAGATGTTAGGTGCTACCAGACCGTGTCATGGAGGTCTATGATAACCTATCTTGGATTTTGGAGATTCTCTTCCATTTTCATTTTCTGACCCAATCTCGGTTGATGCAAAAACTTACAATGTTGTGCAGTTGAAAGCTGAGAGATTACATATCTTGAAAACCACTCGTCCTAGCATCAAAATGTCTCCGTCAACACCTCCAAAATACTGGGTGAATGCTAGGAACAACCCTTTTATAGAGGCGAAGTGGCTCAAACATTGCCGACCGCTATGGAGCCAAGTGTCCCTCAAGGTGCACGAGGCAACAAAATTGCCGATCTTTAGGAGTCCATTTCTCAGAGCCCATAAGGGGTATCAATGAGCCATCAGGTGCTACAGGACCGTGTCACAGAGGTCTATGATAATTGATCTCAAATTTTGGAGATTCAATTTTGTTTTTATTTTTTGAGCCAATCTTGGTTGATGCAAAAAACTTGCAATGTTGCGCACTTGAAAGATGAGACATTGCATATCTTGAAAACCACTCATCCTATCATCAAACCATCTTTGCCAATAGATCCGTAATATTGGGTGAACATTAGGAATCTGTTATGGTCACAAAGTGGCTCAAACATTTCCGACTGCTATGGAGCCAAGTGTCCCTCAAGGTGCACCAGGCAACAAAATTGTCAATCTTGAGGAGTCCATTTCTTGGAGCTCGCAAAGGGAATAAAAAATCTATTAGATTCTACAGGACCGTATCATGGAGGCATTCAATAACCTATCTCAAATTTTGGATATTCTCTTTCATTTTCATTTTTTGACTCAATCTCAGTTGATGCAAAAGCTTGCAATGTTGCATAGTTGAAAGTTGAGACAATGCATATCTTGAAAACTGCTCATCCTGGCATCAAACCATCTCCTCCAATAGCTTTAGAATGCCAGATGAATGCTAGAAAAAACCATTTTACAGTTACAAAGTGAATCGTACGTTGCCAACCACTATGGAGCCAAGTGTCCCTCACGGTGCACTAGGCAAAAATATTGCCGATCTTCAGGAGTCTGTTTCTCAGAGTTTGCGAGGGGTATTGATGATCTATGAGGTGTTATGGGACCATGTCACAGAGGTCTATGATAATGTATCTCAAATTTTTTAGATTCTCTTCCATTTTCATTTACTGATCCAATCTCGGTTGATGCAAAAACATGCAATGTCACTCAGTTGAAAGCTAAGACATTTCATATCTTGAAAATCGCTCATCCTGACATCAAACCATCTCCGCTAATAGCTCCAGAATGATGGGTGAACTCTAGGAATGACCCTATTATGGAGGCAAAGTGGCTCGAACGTTACCGACCGTTATGAAGCTAAGTGTCCCTTAAGGTGCACTAGGCAAAAAAAATGCCAATCTTCAGGAGTCCATTTCTTAGAGCTCGCGAGGGGTATCAATGAGACGTCAGGTGCTACAAGACTGTGTCATAAAGGTCTACGATAACCTATCTCAGATTTTATAGATTCAATTTCATTTTTATTTTCCGACCCAATCTTGGTTGATGCAAAAACTTGCAATGTTACGCAGTTGAAAGCTGAAACATTGCATATCTTGAAAATCGCTTGTCCTCACATTGAACTGTCTTCGCTAACACCTTTAATTTGATGTGTAAATGCTAGGAATAACCTTGTTATGCTTTACAACTCATTCAAACATTCGGGACCACAATGTACTGGTGCATCCCTTAACGTTCTTGTAGTGCCCTAAATAGGTCCAGGTGGTCAAAATGCTCCAATAGGACTAAAATTGGGCAGGATTGATATTTTTGATCTTATATGAACTATTATCACTTCATTAAGGTGTTGGAATGAAAATTACGAGTCTAGGTTTATGAAATGAAACATGCATATTCTCATTAAGTATGAATCATTTAGTAACAATATACATAGATACATGTGCAAGCATAAATATAAGGCATAAGAGATTTACAAAGCATGAGACATCCACATAAACATAAAGTAGTCTACATCAATATACATGATATATTTGTAGAGCATGAAGAAAAATATATATGTCGAATAATATCATAGATCAAATATGTCCAATAAATTTAAATTGGCTTCATGAAAGCCAAATGGATATAGAACATGTCACTTGTACAATATACAAAAATATGTTTAGTAGTGCCATATTGGCGTACAATGATTATCCCTAATCTATTCATTTCCCAGAAGGGGAAGAAAACTAATCCTGGGCTATCTTCAATCGTTGCATCGATGGAGATGTAGTACTCTTCCGAGTGCGCTCACTAGTCCTTCTGTCTAGACTCTTCTGCATATCGAGCTGATAAAATAACACGTATAAACATCAATAAATAATTTACATCAGAATTTAATTATAGGATGACATAAAATAGAATATTTGCTTATTGCTACCAAATAGTCGCTATGTACATCCACCGAAGGGGTACGCTAACGATCTGGAGTAATAAGTCCCTACAACAATGATCAAAATAATACTTAAAATACATACATTAATATCATTAAAAATTTCAATACAAACTATTAAAATAACAATTCTAATTAAGTAATCTCTTTCATACCTCGTTTAGTGCGCCAGAACTAGCTATAGCTACAGCTACGCTACGATTCAAACTATCGCAAAAAAAAGGAGGAGTCTCTGTTGTCAATAATTGAAAATGAAACAACAAGAGTATTATGTAGTTATCAAGAATACCTATAATATTTTACAACTCCACTAATTAATAAATGATACCTCTATGAAGGTGCCATTGCATCCTTCAGTGTGCGATGTCGATGTCGTAGCTCCAACATTAAACTAGTGCACATGTAATTTATAAGACAACCATTAATATAAGAACAAGCCACTGACTTGTTAATTATAATGCATTATTACATATATAACAATGGACTAAATAATGTCATCACAAAGCCAGGTGAAGGAATGTGATCATTTCCATGACAACTTTTACTCTGGAGTTTGATCATAAATTGTCTACTAATTTAGTTATTCATTCATTTATTAATTAAATATAATCAAGTAAATCAAATTAACATGCAAATAAACATACCTCAACAAAATGTGATGATGCCCTTCGCTGTCTAATATCAATGTCAATGGTCTAGTAGTGAGCTATTGTAGACGCACAATAAGTTATGAGACAAACATCCATATAATTATAGAGTAATCAAATGTATACTTTAAGAAATATTTTATTCGATACTGTTGAAGTACAGCTCAACATCTATGATGGAGATCGATGTAATATTGGCTTGCACTATTTTATTTCTGTACTTGCCTTCAATCAATCTATTTTGGATTATATGTATATGAGTGAGAAGACATATCGATGGATAGACATGTCTCTCCACCAATACGTCTCTTCATTAAACATTGCAAACATTACACATAATCGGTAGTTTGTTAAACATAAGATGACTATTTATTCCACATAGAATAAATTAATATAACGATTTATGATTTAATATCCAAATATAATTATGTATGTATGATAAAATATGTAATAATAATAATAAAGTCAATTATTATTATTATGTATATTCGTACATATATACATATAACTCATAAATCATTCTATTGATTGAGATGATCATCCATGATTATTTTTATCTGACTGAAGCTATAAACATCAACAGATACATACTTGTAGAGTTGACGACATAGTGTATAAGGGGTCTGGGGGATCATTACCATTGCAACGGACACTCTTTACCTAAATTTTTATCACAAACAATAGATACTAATTTAATTAAATTCATTTATTTAAAAATGAAATATGATCAAATAAATTCAATGAACTTGCAAATATTTACCTGTGTATCAATGCTAAATGTTGCATTGATAAAATCACGAGTCATCATTCCATCATCCTCTTCCTCTTTGTCAGTAGTACCAAATGTGCACATGGATCCACAAGAATGACAAAAATGAGTGCTCACAAACTGACCATGGTCACCATCAACTAGAGGAGTGATGCACTGAATGAGATTTTGTGTTAGAGCACTAATCGTGCCTAGTGTGTCCACCTCTACATCTTCCTTCATATTGGAAGGAATACTAACATGATCCACCCGTGGCTTGACACTGGGAAACATAGGTGCATTAGGGTCATGACGTGCCATAGGTCTATCAAATGATGAACCCCACCTCTACCCTAAGACTCTAGAAAGTCAAAATAATTTGGCACCTCCTTCAGGACAAACTTACAATAGAGTTTCCTCAGGAAATAGATAGAAACCTCATGATTGTTACAAGGAGGGGAATCATATACCATCCACCATCTGCCCCAAAAGTTTGTTTTTATATCTTCATTCAAGAACCAACGAATTGGGAACCTCTTTGTTGTAGTTTTAAGAGTTTCAGTTTCCCTTGGATTTTTAAAGAGTTTGCAAATGTTGTATTTTGTGATTTATTTCTTTTTTATGCCCTCATATGATAATTTATTTGCATAATATTGTTTTTGTTCTTCTCTTTTTTTGTGCCATAAATTAAGTTGCCCACTAACTGAACCTACATGGGTTAAGATTAATTCTAATGATTTTGAAAGTGTTGTCCTTCTAGGATTTGTACCAATAGAATCTTTTAACCTCCTAATTAAATATTCTATTTCTGTTTTCCCTCTTTCTATCTCAATTGGTGGAGGCAGTTGGGGTTCATTTTCTTAGTTATTTTCAACATCCATGTGTTCATGAGGAGAAGATGGAGGGTTTGGTTGAGGGTTTTCTATGGGGAGATCATTCCTTCTTGGCAATTACAATAAAATCTATTTTAAAAGTCTAATTAAACATAAAATTTAAGACAATAATCTTTGACAATTAAATTTGATTGAAAAATAAAAATTAAACCTAAATTTCAATACAAATAAGATAAATGGTTGTAGAATCACTTACCTCTTCTTCCGGTTTGACCTTGATGACATTGTGGAGCCATTTTTTGCTTTAGTTTTATGGAGAAAACACCCACAATAAATCGCGTACACATTGTTCTTTCTGATTTCTTAGCTTGCTGCGGGTTTGGGCAAACAAAATGAGCCACTTTTGTGTCTTCCCTAAATTTATATCAAACCATATAGTGCATGCGTGTTGTAGCATGCACACACTATGGTTTAAATTGCCCAAGCCTAAGGCTTGGGAAATCCAAGCCATAATGTGTGCAGGCTATAGCGCGCACATGCTATAGCCTGCACACGCTATGTGCGTATTGGGGACCAAAAAGGTATTTGGCACCTTTTTGGTCCCCCATCTTGGTGCATATACCCACTTTCAAAACAATAAGAGGGAAGATTGATTCTGGAGATATCTATCCTCATTTTCCTTTGGAATGTGTATGGAGTCTTTAATTAAAAATATTTTATATGTTCTATTACGGGGCTTGGATTTGAGAGATTGGTGTGCACAAAGACAAGAAAGGACAAATAGAAAGATCAACAGGTGCAGAGCTGATGGGAGTGAGCACTGAGGGAATTCAAGGAAATTTGCATCAACTAAAGGAAGGCAATCTAATTGCTTTAATCTTATCACAACATAACCAAGTATCATCGATAGTAGTGTTTTCATGTAAGATTGCACCCGCTATGCCAAGTTCAAAAACTTAGCAATCTCATAAAACATAAAATGACCTCCAGGCCTGTGGGTATACTTATAGTGGAGGTTAATCTTTGGAGAAGCCTGGATTCCTTGTGGTACTCACCTAAAATTAATGCTTTGACAGGTAAAGGGATAGAAGGAAAATTGAAATTTAAACGTAAACTAATAGGTGCACTGAATGAATAACAAGACATGCAACTGGAAAAATCACAGAATTACCCTTTAAAGACATTGTAAAAGCTCACAATCCCAATCAGTAACACTTTGCAAAAGAGATTCTTATGACAGGTCCTGATATCCTGATGCCTTGAAAGGAAAACACTGATGTTTTCTCCATTTTCAACATCAAAAAAGAGGACACAATCACAAACCTGGAGTTTAGTAATGCCAAATTTTGCATTTAACACTGAAAAGAGCTTGATAAATAAAGTAAACACAATATTTTAATCAATTTACTCATAATTGTTAGATTAAAAAGGTATTTTCTCTTATTAATTAAATCATTATTTATTTAATTATTTAATCACCTTTTCAATTATTAAATCACATTTTCACTTATTAATTAAATCATTATTGATTTAATTATTAAGTCACCTTTTTATCTCTAGTTCACTTAAGCTAAACTTTAGGCATGCAATAATTAATTCTTTTATTAATTATTCATGCAACCTAGTTTTCTTTAGCCTTCTTAGGGTTTTGATCTTCTTTATTAGGATTGATCACTTTGTAATTATCAAATCTTTTGTAATTCTCTCATTTCTCTCTTTGAATGAATATTTTCATCTTTAAGATCTATGTGAGTTTTGTCTCCATTCTTTGCCTTTGTGACATGTATTTTGCTGCAGGTGATCTTGGCTTATGAATTCTTTGAATCCTAACATGTATCAGAGCCTTGCTGGAGCATCCGGTTCTTAGGTTTTTTAAAGATTTTCTAGAGCGCCGAGGTTTTCAATTTTTTTGAGGTTCTTGTTTGGATTTGGAGGGGATTTTTTATTTGGAGCACTTTGAGCACAAACGAACATCACAAATGTGCTCAAAATGCCCCAAACCCCCAATTTCCATATAAGACATGCCAAATTTGGACAAAGTTTCCATCTAAGGCAAAAACATTTTGCACATACCCATTTTTTGGGTACACAAATCAAGACGGAGGTGGAAAAAGTTGAAAAAAAATGTAAAAATAATTTTTTTTTTGTTTTTTGGAAAAATAATTTGGTGGGCTGCGGGCCCCACGGTGGCCACATAGGCCCCCAAAGAGGCTGCAGGCCCTAAGGAGGCCACGCAGGCCCCCAAGGAGGCCGTGCTGGCCCCAAGGGACTACACAGGCCCCAAGGGGGTCGTGGGCTCCCAAATCTTTTTTTTAAATAAGAAATATATAGTTTTTTTTTAATTTTTTTTCTTTAAAAAAAATCATGCATTTTTTTATTGTTTGTTTTTTCACATAATTTTTTTTTCTACCAAATTTGGCCGAAAATCTAGAGGCATTCCAGATTTGGAGAGAATCGCCAGTTTTGCAAGGCTCCACCATTTTTGGCTGAGGTATCTTGGGGTTCTTTCTATTTTAACCTCTTGGTGATTTTTTGCTCACATCTTGAGCAAATGGAGGCATTTTTTGCCAAACAAGATATCGTCGAAAAGATGGTTCCGAGTTTGACCTAATTTTCTAGGTTTGGTTTTCTGATTTTTCCATCTTGCAGGGTTTTTCGCTAGTCAAAGTCAGGGTTCCATTTTGCACTCTGATCGCTATATCTTGCTCCTTCGGACTCTATTTTTTGACTTTCGCATGGCATCGAAAAGATGGTTCTATTCTCCTTCTTCTTGTATGGGTCTCATTACCATTATATGCTTCAGATATATTTTATTGAGTTTTTTTCTTTTTGGTATTCTGGTGGATATCTTGGATATTTCACATCCTGGGATCATTTTCTGTGCATGTGATGAATCCTTGTTAGTAGTTACATATGTTTCTATAGCTTTCAGTCATTCCTAGATATTATATACAGATTTTGCTATAGCATTTGAACCGCCTCACAATAGGTGCTTAGTAATCGTGCCCAAAGCCTCTCTTAGGAATAGTTTATTCAATCTAAGGATCACTTCTCCCACCACGAGGTGCATTTAGTTTGTCAACCCAAGGATGCATTATCTTTCAAAACTGATTACATGAGAATGATACATGAAACTAGAAATGAACTTGCTGTGCAAGATACAATCAGAACATTGTATTCCAGAAATCTCCAATCTTACAAACTATCAATCTCATCCCTATAAATAGAGGATTGACTTCTTTATTCTGAAACATAAAAAGGAACTATCTAACTAAAACTGTGCCAAAGAGAAAAAATAGGAAATGCAACAACCCACGACATATGCAATGAAGTCTAGGTGACCGAGTCAATATGCTGGGAATACAGAGGGAATATAGCAGAGCTACATTCATGCATCTCTGAAACAGTGGCTCCTAATTTGCGGTAGCCGTGTCTTATGATGCCATGATGGCTTATCAGTTCGAAGCTGGTCTTTAATGTCCTCCTTCAATGCTATCGACCACTCCCAGTGATACCTACTTCCTAGAAGGATTAGTTATCATGCAAAAGATATTTATACATGTAGCTTATTCAAATTAATCTAGAGTTAGAACACACATTTTGATTATTATATGAAATACTACAACATATATATAATATTGGCATAATATGACATATCTATTCCACCCATGGTTTAATGGTTCTATCTATACTTGATATAAGTTCAACTGACTAAAAGTTCACAATTGTTTTGATAATACTTAAAAATAGCGTATAAGGATTAATATAATAGAGACAGTAAAATGGTCTCATCATTTTCCCCTTGGCAAGATGAATATTTGTCCTCAAGCATTACATCTTCTGGTAGTTTATCTGAAATCTCTGACCTCTATTCTCCCTCTCCTTTGGGTTTTGAAGGTGTAATAGAAACCCCTTGTTTTCTCCCAGACATCCACTCTATGATTTTCCTACAGTCGATCAAGTCTATCAGTATTGATGTCATATAGGGGCCAGAGGAGCATCGGTGGCTGCATGGTGAGTGGACACCAGAGTTCCTATCTAGTTTGCCTTTCCAGGTGCATGTATTTTGGTGCTCTTTGAATAGCTGCTTGGAGGTTGATAGGACTGTGTGGTTTTGATTTCTTCAATGCCTCAGATAACCTACCCCATCTGCTTCTAGCTCCAGCCAGGGCTCTCTGGAGGACAAAGTAAGACAAACCATCATATTCTATATAGACATATGTATGAATCCCAAAAATTTTATCCCTTGTTTCCTCCTTAATTTTTCCATAAGTCAAATTGAGCCAATCTCTAAGGAGTATATCTGGCTTGCTGCTCTCTACTCTTAATGGTAATGGCTTTGTTTTCTCTTGTTCCCTATAGTTTTCCAACTGTCTGTCATAGTTGGCTTCATTATGCATCCAGGACATTAATGCCCTTAGGTGTATATCCCCTATGTAGAGTAGAGGATTCCACTCAGTCTTAGCTAGGATAATGAAGTTATGCATGTAAAATTCACAAAGTAGATTTTGCTGCAATGAGGGAAGAGTCTGGTAAAGGCCATAAAATTCTTGGGCTGACTTGAACTCGAAGTCTATATCTTAAATGGTCATCATTAGCTGGAACAAGAGAAACTGTTCTTTCAAATAGATGGTATAAACCCTAGGAGGTGGCCTACATGCAATTATTTGATCAGCCAATTTGAGGGCATGATCCATCTTTTATTTCTACTTTTCCAATTTCTCTTTCAATTCTGTAATTTCTTCCCCTTTCTCTGTTATTACTCTTTTCAGTTTCTTCTTCTCCTCTTCCCATAAAGTTGTTGTTAAAACATACTTATCATGAAATCCAAAGAGAAGCGTTTGCAAGGTAATTAGGCCACAATCTTATGCCTGGTTACTTTTCTTCATTTGTTCCTTCCAAGACTGCTCTAAGAAACTTATTAACCAAGTTCTTGAAAGGAAACCAAGTGTGTGAAAAACAGTTCCCTACACTAAACTCCCGAGAAGAGGATCATGAAAATTTAGATTTAACCATTATCAATTACAGTTTGATAATATAATAACATGCATATATAAAAAATGAGAATGACACAATGATTTACCCTGGGGAAAACCTTTCGGTAAAAAACCCCAACACTCCAAAACCTGCACAATTTATTAATCAAAACTATTACTATTTACAATACACTTGCAATGCAAGTTCTTCCAGGAGATAATTGACACTTGAAGACAAATTTGGCAGCATAAAAATGTTCCAACAATACACTAAATTCTAACTAAGATTTGCAACCCTAAAAAATGCTTATATCATGTGCTTCCTTTTTTAGGGAAACTTCCAAAGACATCCTTATTAGTGTTTTACCATTCTCTGAGAAAATAGGAACCCAAAATTTTTTTTCAAGCCAATGCCCTGAACCCCACGGTTGCAGAAGAGTGTACAGTACTCAACATGATTAGTTGCCACATGTCTTGCATGTCTTCACCCATCATCAAATCTTCCATAATTAGCTCTTACAAATATTAATGACCGTCATAGGAATCCTTCATAACCGTTTCAGTCATGATTACCTTACACATTGTCCAAAGTGCCAACATTTGGAAAAGATCAAATGTAAGGAAATATACAAGGTTGAGACACCTTATTCCTAACAGTTCTGTTTTAGGGAACTAAGGCAGTTTCTACATAGGCTAACTGATGGATTACTGAGGCATTCTCCTTGTTAATGTCTAGAATATCCTAATGGATTTCCTAGGGACTATTTTGGTAAACATCAGGTTAAGCTTCATAAGTTTTTGTTGAATGCAAAGGAAAGTCTGGAACTACAGATTGATTTGGGGAATCATCTGAAATAATTTGCACATTGGGTTGTTCATCAAATTGCAAAGGAGAAGCGACTTGGCTTTCGAAGGATGCTCTAGGGATTTTTCCTCTCATTCTAGGACTCCTTCGTATAGGGGTTTCTACAATTTCTACAACCTTTTTCTTAATAGCCTTCTTTGGTTTCTCTGCTGCAGGACTAGCTGCTGCAAGAATCAGCTTCCTTTTCTTCCCCTTTGAAGAAGCAAGGGTTTGTGGTTTGGCTGTAGGAACTGAATTTTCTTCCTCTAATTTTCATTTTCCTTTGGTTCGGGAAGAAGTAGGTACATTGCTCTCATGAGAAGGTAAGGGCACATTTTCTTAAAGATTTATGGTTTTTGCCCCTTGGGTATCTTGTTCATCGGCTGGGTCAGTTGGTATTGCATTATCATGACCAATTTGTACATTAGGGTTAACTTGTGGTTGTAGTGTGTTGTGCTGGAAAAAATCTGACCATGCCATGGGAGAGGCATCCCTAAGAGATCTTTGTATTAACAATTTAATTAGGGCATGGTGGGTGCTATAATTTACATTTTATTTTTGGGTCTCCTCAGCACTAATGCATAGCATATTGTACAAGAAATTTGGGACATTTACTGGTAGATTATGCCTCACATAACTCAATAATTTGAAATGATGTGTGTGGAAATTGGAAAATCTTCCTTCACATGTAAAATACCTAATAATGTGCATATCCAACTCATTATACAATAGAGGGATAGACATTCTTTTGCACCCTTGTGATCCCGGGCATGTTTCATAGCTTTTACTTTGACCCATTTGGTCAAATAATCAGTGCACACCAGGATGTAAGAATTCTCATTGGATGGAGGGTCTATTGGACCAATGAAGCCCATACCCCATTTGTCAAATGGAGTTACCACCACCTATGGATTTAATGGCATTTCATCAGATCTAGTTGGTTGGCCCATTCTCTGACATTTGTCACATTTCCTTGTGTAGCTGGCTATATCCTTGTGAAGTGTAGGCCAATAATATCCGGTTGTTAAAATATTTTGGGTTGTTATTTTTGCTGCAAAGTGTCGCCCACATGGTTCATTATGATAGGCATGGAGAATGTCATATGTCTCATCTTCTCGCACACATCTGCGCATTACTTGATCAGGTCCAGTGTAAAATAGTATGTTATCAATCCAAGAGAAATTAAAGCTTTTCTCGACAAGCAGTGTCCTATCCTTGTAAGAAAAGTGTGTTGGCACTTTTTTTGCTGCAAGGTAATTAGCTATGTCTGCATACCATGGACTTTGGACAACAATATGAAACAAATGCTCATCTAAAAATGCATCATCTATCAGAGTAGTATCTTCTTTAGTATGGTGGATTCTTAATAGATAATTAGCTACTACATTTGCCTTGCCAGGCTTGTCAACTATAGTAATGTCAAATTCCTGTAAAAGAAGAAGCCATCTTGCTAACATGTCTTTGATAACAGGTTTGTTCATGAGATATTTTATTGCTGCATGGTCAGTATGAACAAAAATAGGATAACCAATTATGTACTGACAAAATTTGTTCAAAGAATAAACTACTGCTAGTAATTCTTTCTCAGTCATTGTATACTTTAATTCTGGTCCATGGAGGCTTTTACTAATGTAGTAAATTGCATTCTCTAGGTTACTAGACTTTTGTCCTAGGACAACACCTATTGCATAGTTTGAAGCATCTGTATGAATGTGAAATGGAAAAGTCCAATCAGGACCCCTAAGTATGGGTGTAGTGGTCAACAATTTCTTAAGCTGCAGGAAGGATTCATTACATTCCTTTGTCCAATTAAATTCAGCCTCTTTGGCAAGCAAAGTATACATAGGACTAGCTATTTGACTAAATTTTTGGATAAACCTCCTATAGTAGCCAGCATGTCCTAAGAAAGACCTAACATCTTTATGCTTTGTAGGAATAGGTAATGTGAGAATTACCTCTATTTTCACAGGATCTACCTAGATTCCAGCTTCAGAGATAAAATGTCCCAGCACTATGCCTTCCTGCATCATCATGAAACATTTTTCACTGTTGAGAGACAAGTTGTGTTTCTGACATCTAATTATTACTCTTTCCAAATTCTTCAGGGCTTCCTCAAAGGTGACACCAAATGTAGTAAATTCATCCATATATATCTCCATACAATCATGTGATATATTAGCAAAGATGCTGATTACAGCTCTTTGGAAAGTAGCTGGTGCATTGCATAAGTCAAATGGTAATACAGAGTAGGCATATGTGCCCTAGGGGCATGTGAATATAGTCTTCTCCTAATCTTCTGGAGCAATATTGATCTGGTTGTAACCACTGTATCCATCCAGAAAGGAGAAATATTTCTTACCAGCCAGAGTGTTCAGGACTTGATCAATAAAGGGTAAAGGAAAATGATCCTTCTTTAAGCATTATTCAACTCTCTGTAATCCACACATATTTTCCATTTCCCCCCTTTCTTAGGTACAATGACCAAAGGTGATACCCACTTTCTATCTGAGATTGGATAGATGAAACCATCATCTAGTAATTTTTGTAATTTACTTTTGACTATTTCTCTCAATGCTGTATTTATCCTTCTTTGATGCTAGCGTAGTGGTAAGCTGCCATCATTAATGTGGATCCTATGGGTGTAGAGTTTGGGGTTCAAACCTAGCATGTCTCCATAATCCCAAGCAAAGGATTTCCCATTCTTACACAAGAGTTTTTTTAACAATGCCAATTGTGGGGGTGGCAACTTGTTGTTCACATGGAGATTGTGACCTGGGGAAATTTCCACAGTAGTTGTTAACTCTACCATTTACATCTCAGGTACTGGGCTTGTAGCTACTTCATATGGTAACAATTGGCTAATTATCTCAGGGCTTGCTGGAAAGACACAATCCTCATAGGTACATAGCTGTAGAATAGCACTTTCAGAAGCATCTTTTGCTACTATACACTCATTGGTAAGAATACTCTATATTACATAATCTTCCTCTTGCATTTTCAGAAAAGACTATTTATGCATCATCATAAGCTGGGCAACAGAGTTGACCTCTTCTCCCTCATCCCCTAGTTCTGGCCAAATATGATCTCTCAATTTTTGCTAAGGCTGGGCAGGAGGATAGATTGCTAGCTTCTTTATTGCCTGGCCATTTGAAATTGTCATACTTCCTGATCTGTAATTAATTTTTGTATCAGTGGTGGCTAACCAAGGTCTTCCTAAGATGACTGGATAGCCAGCAAAGTTTACTTTTGCTGATAAGATGAGAAAATCTATAGGGTATTCCCATGAGTCTAAGGTTATTACCACATCTTCTATAAGTCCATCTGTAGTGACTGTTAAACTATCAGCAAGTTGTAACACTATTGGGGTTGTTCTCAAGCCTTCTATACTTAGTCTGTGCATTGTATCTTTAGTCATTACATTTATGGCTGCTCCCAAATCAACTAAAGCATTTTTAACAGATTGTCCATTAATTATCAAGTCAACTACTGGACTTCCAAGGTCTGAATACTTGGGTATAACTACCTTTCCCAATATGATATCCGTAAGTTGCCCTATTACATGAACTGTTTGAGGGTCCTTTTTCCTTCCAGGATTTTTAAGGCATACGTCCTTAATAGCTTTCCCATAGATAGGAACGTCTTTGATAGCTTGAAATAGAGGTATTTGGATGTGCATATTCTTTAGCTGCTCAAGAATGACAAAAGGCATTTCCTCTTGGGATATAGGATTTTCTATTGTGAGCCTTTGTGGAAAAGGAGGGTCAATTGAGGTTTCAACATTAGTTTTGCTGGATGTTTGCGTTGATTGGGTGGTATTTTGCAATGTAGCCTCTAGAAGAGGTGCTAATGTTGCAGGAGTATCTGCAACTTCTATGATAATAGGATGTTCAGGTACAAGAAGAGTAGTACCTGACCTCAAATGGATATCAGCTATCTCTAGAGAAGAGGTAGGATACTGCTGTATATCAGTTGTATATATTGGCTACTGCTATTGCTTGTTATTTGGATTTGGTTGCGGCTGAGCAGGCAATTAGGTTTGCTTTGGATTAGGACTAGTGGTTGCAGGAGGTGGCATTATTGCAGGAGGTGGGACTGGAGGTGGAAATTGTGGAAAAACAAGATTTTGGTTAGGCCACTATGGAGGCCCCCTCCATTGGTTATTTTTCTAGTTAGGCCACTGGTTATTCCAGGCTGGCTGAGAGTACTGAGGAGTATTCTGATAACTTTGGTTTTTCCATTGACTATTGTAAGGATTTGAAAACTGTAATGGGTCCTGAGGCATACCTTGTCTTGAAGCCCATGGTTGACGTTGAGAAATGAAGAACACTTGCTTGTCATCTCCTTCTATCTTCATGTACTTGGTAGGCAAATGTTGATTTTCCAGGTTCACCACCAGCTTGCATCCGCAATCTTTCTTTTATTTACGACAATGTGGACAGTACTAAGCTAACTGAAATTTAGTGTCTACGTGTTTCTTCTTAGAAGTCATGGTGTCGAGATGCGTAGCAACATCATTAATGATGTCTTGCTTGAAATCTGCTAGAAAATTAGATATCTCCAACTTAGAAATGCCTGAACTGCTCCCTTTAATGACTGTAGACTGATATCCTTTTCTTTTCTTCCTAGTTGATCTAGAGTAGTTGAGACAAATTTTCTTGAGGTCATCCTGAGAAGATTGGGATATGTCCCCACCAGCCATGAGGTCCAATTATTTCGAACAACTGTCATTCACTCCTCTCAAGAAGACTAGTTTCTGTGAATCCTCCACCAGAACATGTTGGGGATTCTTCTGCATGGTGTATAAAAAATGTGAAACATAGTCCTCCAAAGTTTTTTCCTCCTTCTACGACATTCTAAAAGTGTCATCTCCCCTCAGGTCACTCCCCTTGAAATATTCTTTATATTTCCGCAGAAATAGAGTCTGCATCTCATCCCACGTGCGTGCTGCATTTGCCCCTAAGCCCATGAACCAACGTAAGGCTGACTCCTTTAGTGTTGCTGGAAACAACTTGAGTTTGTGGGCATCATTATTATAGTCAAAGCTATGATAGATAATGTCAAAGTCAAACAAAAAGGTGTCAGGATCTTTGGTTATCAGCCCATAAAAATTTGGAAGTGTAGCAGAGGGTATATTTTTGAGATTAGCATTGTTTATAAGGCTTGGTTAAGGAAACAAGAAAGTAGGTTGTTCCATTACTAGAAGTATTGGGAGTTGGTGTTGCTATTGAAAATGAATATTAGCCACAGGATTGTTAACAACAGGTGTATTTGGGTCAGAATTATCAAGAAAGCTGGCCAAGATTTCAAAGAAAGGCCAAAGACCAGTTATGTCTAAAGGCTCTGCTTCAGAGGAAGATGCTGCAGGAAACTCGGGACTTGTGTCAACAAAAGGTAACTCAACTTCTTCAGCTTCCTCATTCAAATTCACAGGTTCTCCTAGAAGAAATCTGCCATATTCATCTCTTCTTCTTCCCCTTCGATGCATGCAAATGAATTCTTCACACTAGTGAAGCAAATTTAGGACCACAAACCACTAAACTAGCTAAAAGAATGAAAAATGACTCAGAAAGTTTCTTATCTTGACACCATCCCCGACAGCGGCGCCAAAAATGAACTGCCTCACAATAGGTGCTTAGTAATCATGCCTAAAGCCTCTCTTAGGAATAGTTTATTCAATCTAAGGATCACTTCTCCCACTATGAGGTGAATTTAGTTTGTCAACCCAGGGACATATACTTGAAATGGTATGACACAGTATGTGCACTAAGTTCCTTAAAGAGTCACTTTACCTATGCTACAGGAAAGTAAAGTACATGAAAGGAATCTATACTAGGGCTACAGGAAGGGAAACACACTTACTCCTTACTAAAATGAATGCTACAACTTGCAAAATCTACTTAAACCTATTCTTTCAACCTAGAGCATTCACTATAACTATCCTTGCAAGTGCTACCGGAACATTCACAAAGTACAAGACTACAGGAAGAAACTGTATTCTTATATCTAGAATGCTAGAAATGTAGAAAATAGATCTATTCCACTTCTACTCTAATCCACCTACCAAGTGGCCCCCCTTGGTTGGCTTTTGTTAATCTATGAACATAGAATATGAACCAAAAGTCACTTTATTATCTTTCAAAACTGATTACATGAGAATGATACATGAAATTGGAAATGAACTTGCTGTGCAAGATACAATCAGAATAGTGTATTCCATAAATCTCTAAACTTACAAACTATCAATCTCATCCCTATAAATAGAGGATTGACTTCTTTATTCTGAAACAAAAAAAGGAACTATCTAACTAAAACTACACCAAAGAGAAAAAATAGGAAACGCAACAGCCCACGACATATGCAATGAAGTCTGGGTGACCAAGTCAATATGCTAGGAATACAAAGGGAATATAGCAGAGCTACATTCATGCATCTCTGAAATAGTGGCTCCTGATTTGCGATAGCCGTGTCTTATGATGCCATGATGGCTTATCAATTCAAAGCTGGTCTTTAATGTCCTCCTTCAATGCTGTCGACCACTACCATCGATTCCTACTTCCTAGAAGGATTAGTTATCATGCAAAAGATATTTATGAAAGTAGCTTATTCAAATTAATCCAGATGTTAGAACACACATTCTGATTATTATATGAAATACTACAACATATATATAATATTGGCATAATATGACATATCTATTCCACCCATGGTTTAATGGTTCTATCTGTACTTGACATAAGTTCAACTAACTAAAAGTTCACAATTGTTCTGATAATACTTAAAAATAGAGTATAAGGATTAATATAATAGAGAAAGTAAAATGATCTCATCAACATTTCTATTTTTTCAAATGCACTAAGATAAAGTGCCATCATGCATGCTTGGGATCCTACACATTTTGTGCCTGATTATACTTGCACTATATTATAAAGTTCCATGGGGGGATTTGGTGTACCTTTGTTAAGTGAGTGTTCCTTCTACAACATTAGCCTCATGTGTGTCAGCAAATGATCATCCTCGACATCATACTTTATTTGTCCTTGTACGTTCTTCATCATGCATTTATTCTAGGTAGTCTCTCAGTGTATATGTTATACCTCTCCCTGATTAGCATTATGGGGGGGGGGTATTTCCTATTGGTTCTATATGCTTCCTTGGTTTGATGGAGTTATTCTATGTATTCAATATTTGTTCCTATATACTAGGTGAATACAGTGGCTGGTACCTATGCATTTCAGTGAGATGGATAATTTACTATATGGACACTCTTATTTCGTTCCTATTTTGGAGGCTTCAAACTTGGTTTTTTTTTCCATCTGTATTTTTGAGTTTCGATGTTTGCCTTATTTTCCATCCTGAATTGAGTAGTTTCATTTGAGGGCACTCATACAGATTACAACAGTTCCTTAACAGTGTTTGCAGCTTCATGCTTCAGAGGTACTCTACATGTTCTTCTTTTGATAGCTCTTCACACTATGGTGTTTTTTCCAGCTGTATCTTCGAGTTTTGATGTTTGTCTTGTTTTCCATCCTAATTCGAGTAGCGTCATTTTAGGGCACTCATGCAAATTACAGTCTTCTCTATCTGATCTTTGTTCCTATTTTCTGCGACTTTCCCTAGTTTGGAGGCTTTTTTATTCCTTCACTAGGCTTTGTCTATTTTTGGAGAGGGGTTTTTCCCACAGTGTTTTCTCCTTTTCTCCTCTTTATAGAGATTTTGTGTACTTGGGTATCTGATCAGGCCTTGTTGTCGGGACCCATTTCCTTCTTTCAGTAGCTATTTCTAGGTTTTTAGCTTGTCCCTAAGTTTATCTTAAGGGAAGGTGTTACAGTAAAAATGTATTTTCACTTATTAATTAAATCATTATTGATTTAATTATTAAATCACATTTTCACTTATTAATTAAATTATTATTGATTTAATTATTAAGTCACCTTTTTATCTATAGTTCTCTTAAGCTAAACTTTAGGCATGCAATAATTGATTCTTTTATTAATTATTCATGCAACCTAGGTTTCTTCACCCTTCTTAGGGTTTTGATCTCCTTTATTAGGATTGATCACTTTGTAATTATCAATTCTTTTGTAATTCCCTCATTTCCCTCACTTATGAATTATTTGAATCCTAGCAACAGTCACTACTCAACATACAAAAATTGAGAAGGAACCAACATTTGTTATTGAATAATTAAGAATCTACTAAAAATAATCAATATGTGTACTTGTTGTCAATCAGGATTGTGCCTATAGCTGGATGCAGAATCTAGCCATCTTGTTGAAACATGGAAACATTCTCTTAGGTGGATTAGAGAATGAATCTATGGATTCCAGGCCGGTTCCTATTGGATTTGAAATATCACCTAATACTAAATTCTGTGTTTTTGGGAAAAGGGGGAAATAGAACTTTGAAAAAGAAGGAAAACTAATTAGGAAAGGTGATACACAAAAGATGAATGCAGATCTATCAGAAATTGCAAGATTGTATTCACCAAACATACATTACTAAGTTCTGCAAATGATTTCACTTCTCAACACCTAGGATGACTTACAATACCTAATTAGGGTTTGATACCACTAATAATAGGAATTCAACCAACAAACAGATAACTTTCTGTAAAAGGTTAAAACTCTTAAACCTAGAATAGGAATTTGTAGTAATTCACTAATCTATGCTTAAAAATGGATAAACTCTTAAATGTAGAAAAACTTGAAAAAGGATAGATGCAACACTCAAAAAATAGGTATGAATAGTAAGTCCAGCTTTATTATCTCTCAAATCTGCATAATGGTTACAAAATACCAAGAAAAATGGAAAAGGAACAAATGTGTTCACTAATACCTCAAAATCCCAAAATTTTGAACCCCTACAAATGAATAAGAAGTTCAGTTATATAGCCCTTAAGGCTAATATCGAAAATGAAATATCACCCCTAAAAGTCCTAACAATCAGCTAGACAACTCCTAAATTTTAGGCTCAAATGATGCCTACAATATATCCTTTCAAAAAGTCCCTCCAATATGACCAAATTCCTAAATTTGAGGCATAACTAGTGCCCAAAACTAAGACCTCAAGGCTAATTTCGAAAATGAACTCCCCCAATGTTGGCATTTTTAAAATATATTTTTACAACAATATTACCAACACTTTCCACAAATATAAAATCATCCCCCTAAACTTATATCTCCTAATATTCATATTCTTGATTTATACCCTTTATCATGTATATCAATTAAGATATTACATAATATATTATAAAAACTCCAAAAATATAGCCCGAAACACCAAAAAATGTAACACCATAATGTTTAAAAGAAAAACCCTAACTCATATCCTAAAACTGACACCATAGCACATAACCCTAATCACCATCAAAATTGATACCCTATCCCATGGTCAACATAACCCATTTGGACAAGGCAATATGGAGCGAGGGAGCGGGCAACTAGGGAGTGAGCGGGAGCGCCCAAATTCAACTTCGAATGTGGGCGGGAGAAATCGGGAGGAAGCAGAAGCCTCTGAGAACAGCGAGCGGGACAATGGAAAGTACACTGCGATCCCAGGATTGGATCCCGATGCAGGACAGGCGCCAGAGGACCCAGGTGGGGGCCCAGACAGGCGTCTGGGCTGGGAAAACCAAGGAAATGGGCGTCACTTTTTGGCATCAAACCTACAGGTAAGTCGTCTCTACCTCCGGTGAAGAACGTATCTAAAGCCTCTCAGGGCTGCTTTGCTATTGAAATCCCTGATCAGACTATCGA
>MU224239.1:1800710-1817034 GCA_018584345.1 Thuja plicata
GATCTAGAACTAGAGCTAGTGCGAGGAAAAAGAGCCCAAAGGATGACAAAGAAACAGAGGAATTGAAGACTTCTGTTAACAACATGCAACTAATGGTCCTGGAAGCTGAAGAAATGGTTAAAGAAATATAACTGTTTTCTTTTCTTTGATTGTCCTGTTTGCTTCCTTTTTGCTGTCCCTGTTGTTTCATGCTTTTACTGTGGGACTTTTTGTCTGTTCATTTAGTAGTGATGCTGTCCCTTCCGGTCCTGTTGCTATGGCAAAGTTTTAGTTTGCTTTCTAAACTGTGTATCTTTTATCTAGGTTGCAGGTCCTTGTAAAACCTGCTGAACTCTCTTTTTTTGTAAAGGTTTCGGGTCCTTGTAAAACCTATTTTTTATTAATCAGAACATAACCCATACAATCACTGACATATCATGTGATGAAGCTATCATGGTGGTAGGAGAGGTTGTCGTGGCACTGCAGTTCATAAGGGAATTTAACTTATTTTGTACTGTGGACTCCAAATTTTATTCAACTTGGCAAAGGCATTTTATTTCATCTCTTTTAGCTTTCTCATTTGGTATTTCCTCATTTTTTGGAAGGAGAAGGTTAGGGTTTTTCTTGGTGCCGCCATGCTTGTCTGTATTTTATCACTAGTGCTCTCTGTCTTTGACTTGTTCTTGGGTGGCTTTTCTGAAGTTTGAAACCATGAATGCTGGCGCTTTGCATGTATCTTTGAAAGAACTCAAGCTGAACTGACACTCTTGATAATCTTTGCTATCCCACGGGCTGCAACATGTCATTTCCATGCCATAACATCTGGTGTTTTGCATTTGCATAGACTTGGTCTCTATCATGGAACTCAGGCTCCACCTCCAATTAGCTCTTGATCTCCATTTGTGGGCTCTCCTTTGTATCTTTGCGCATGCCATATGATATGGCGCTATCCTTGCATCATTTGAACTTGGGTTCTATTCAAGAAGTTGGCCTCCACTACAGTTTATAACTTGGAGTCTTATCTGCGGGCTTTTGAACAAAAAGATAAGTAAAATCTTTCTGTCTCTTTGCATTTAGATTCTGTATTCTTTTTGGAAAGTATCATTGCATATTAAAAGGATTTCTCCATGTATTCTTGCTAAGACATTGATAAGAGTGGCCAACTGTGATTTTAAGTTTGAACTTTATCTTGTGTTGGTGTATCACTGTTGTCTTCACGCTCACTTGTCTGAATATCCACTGTTTGTTGATTGAATGGAAAAAACCAAACACCCACATGGCTTTTGTAGATCTTTAAGTGAAAATAAAACATATGTAAGCTATCATTTTTTGTTTGATAAATGAGCTCCATTCTGTCTTCATGTCTGTAGACTCCATTCAATATTTTCTTTGAAATACGACAATGTTGTTACTTAAACATAGAAACATTTTCATACTATTGAAGCAACAAGCATTTTAATTGAAAATACTACATGTCTGATATGTATCATCACGTTTGTAGTTTGTAAAGAGTTAATTTTGAATCGGCCTCCATGCTACTCTTTAATGATTCCTCCATTGCTTTCTGTAGTCTTTATTGTATGGAGACCATGCCGTTCATGATGTATGCTGTCATTACATGCTGTCTTATTTGAATATCTGCATCTACTAAATAGAAAGTTGCATGCACTGAACTTTCAATTTGTTTTCCAAACATGAAAGTTGTATCAATAACAAAATTATTTATTTTGATGGATACAAACCTTAATACTTTAACTCACCAAGACAATACTATTTTTTCTTAATCCCCTGATTTATTATATGCAGCTTTTACCTCCAAACTGCACTATCATTTTATTCTGTATAATCATGCATTCTACAGTTGATGACTTGTACTATTTTAGCACCACATCCCTTTTATTTGGTTGCAGTTCATTTTTTATATCACATGAATCTAGTATATCAACCTTGCATGGGTTTGCACAGTTTCAATGTTTAACATAATGATATTCTGTTCAGTTTATATGCAAATCTGTTGCCCAAAATCTATGCATTTCATTTTTTAATTCAACTTTTCCATATTAGATCTTTGGAACTTTGATTCACTTCATTGTTTGTTATTGCCATATGCTTAAGATTTTTGTAACATTCATATGTTAAAAATGAACCTCAGTCAACTTGATGTAGCCCCTTTCTCCTTGATTTGATTATTATGTATGGCTGTTATAACTTAGTGTTGTACACATGGCTGCAAGCTTCGAGTGTATCATTTTTAAGTATTTCCACAGCGAATGCATAATTACATCTTTTTTTGATAAATCTGTTGCAGATCAACATTCTAGTTGTAACAAGAATCATAGCACATATTTCCATTTTCAACAACAAAATATGTTTATGTACTTGAATTTTTAGCATCTTTTCAACATATTGAACTATCACCCATGGGGTTCGAGCACGGGTTCGTGACTCCCATGGGTCAAATTCATAACATAAAGTACATTTGAAAAATTTAACCTTCCTACATACATCATAATGATTGTGTGTTCTAGTTAGGCTTTAATCTACACATGAAGAAAATAGTATTAGTATTCAAAACAATCTCTTTTTCTGTCTTCCTTCCTCTTTTACTGTACTTGATAACAACATTTCTTGTGAATCTCTTGCATGCTTTGTATATTGAATGGGTACAGTGTTACCTCATTTCCTTGCAAATCTACTTCTTTATTTTCCGCCACATCCTTCATTTAGGAACACTCTAAATCATTTTATTTCACAGGTATCTTTTTAGAATAGCATTATTATCACTCTATTTTATCCCATTTCCCTTCTCCATAACATACTTTAGAATTTGCGGATCTCTCACTTGCATACAATCAACTTTGAGTCCCTATGTTAGATTGACGGATTCAATCAGTGAATCCATGTTTGCATGTAAATGTTATGTGGGATAACATTTATTTATGAATGTGGGTTTGCTAATTGGACTTATTGACCTAACATAGAGATTGTTTTTCTTCTTCATTAATAATCTCTTTCTAATGCAGGATAACAACTACATGTAGTAAAAGGTTTCATAAAACTATGTCCCTTTGATACTTAGTTTAGTTATTGCAGATGTGTACCTTGTTATTGCATTTGATGTTTTCTTAGTAAATATGCAGTTCTAAAAGTGTTGATTGTAGCATGCTATTCTTAGGGATTTATGCATTGTTTAGATCCAATCTTGGATCTAAATACTCTTCCATCTTCATGATGTAGGATAAAAACTACAAGGAGATTTTAAGATGAAGACAAAGAAGATATGAAGATACAAATGTCAGATTATTAACATACTTAAAGACCTCTCCAAGGCAATGCTTAGATCTCTGATTTCTCTAACGCTCTTTTATTACTTTCAGTATTGTGTATTTTCTTAGTATTCTTTACTAAAATATGTAACCTCTAAAGGAATACTTGCTAATTGCATTCATTTGAAATGTTCAATGTAAAGATCAGTTTTCTAAATTTGAAATTTTAAAATTAGATCAATACTTAGAGAATGACATAAGTGTTAATTATGAATGCAATAATAAGATATTTGTCTCCAATATCTGAACAAGGTTTGAAAGGATGTACCTTTATTTAAGTCCTTTCTTCTGTTTGTAGTTTCTAGATTGCATGTGTACTTTCTCTGACTTTTTCCCTTTATTTTTTCCAGCAAATTCTGTACTTAGGACAACAATCTATCAAATCCATAACAATGTAAGATAATAATCAACTTATAAATTTGGAGTGCAACTAAAATGATAACATTTTCTGGCGACCTCTTAGGGGTGTTCACCCACTGAACCAAATAGGCCAGTTGCCTTTTTCTTATCCATTGGGCACAAAGTCTTCAACTTTTAGGAACAACTGAACTTCTCAAACTGACAACCAACTGAAAACTGAAAACTGAACTAAAACTAAATTTGTGCTGATTAGCACTTAGGGAAAGTAAAAGGTTAATGAACAAAACCCCATACTTCAATATTGCTATCTTAAATTATGTTTATGATGTGATACAACGGAACTTGTCCATGTATCATATGATGGACATAAGTCAGATAATGGTAAATGTTGTCCAAAATAGGTACAAAAAAAACAAAGGTAGAATGAGCCTGAGCAGTAATCTCAGTGATATGGTATAGGTGTCAGCATGATGCATATGATATGGGGCAGTGGAAATTATCCATGCCCCATATGATAGGTATGGTGTTCATGCACGTATCATGTGACTGAGCTTGCTATTTTTGTTCATTCTACCTTTGGAATTGCAAAGCAAACTACCTGAAACAAATTCTATTTCCACCATGATTACATCATTGAGGTATTCATCATTTGTAACCAGAAACCCCAATGGGTTCCTGATTATGCATGGTGTGTATTTTCATGATGTGGTTTTGATGGGAAAAAGAAGTACTAACTGCTACTAACCAAAGAAAACTAATTGCGTGCCAAGCACTTATTCAAACCAACTAACCTCAAAAGAAATGCTTGAGGTGGATCCCATTAACTAGGATAGGAAATTCTTCTCCCTCCATGTTCGAGAGCTAAAAATCATTATGGGCCTTGCATACTGTAATCACAAATGGACCATCCCAAATGGAATCAAATTTTGAATGCTTACCAGGTCTGCTCTTCATCTCATTCTATTTCAGAACCAAATCACCTTCTTTTAAGACTCTTGCGACAAATTTTCTGTCAAATGTCTTCTTCATTTGAACATGATGTTCTTCCAACCTCTGAAAAGATTCTTTCCTAATCTCTTCTAACTCTATTAATTTAGTCAATCTTACCTCCATGGGTTGCTGGTCCAACAAGTCCAATTCTTTGATCAGGCTCAAACTTGGCAGCTCTACTAAAATTGGCAATCTTGCCTCTTTTCCATAAACCAACTTATAAGGTGAGTTACCTGTTGATCATTTTGGAGTAATTCTGTCAGCCCATAAGGCTTCCTTCAACTTGCTGCTCCAAACTCGCTGATTGTCTTCAATAGTCCTCTTGATGATGCGAATCATATTTTTAATTGTTGATTCAGCTTGTCCAATACCCTGTGGGTAATAATTGGACAAGGTACTAAGATAAATGTTATTATTTACTACCCAATCAGTAACTCTGGTACCTAAAAAATCTAAAGCATTATCAGAAACAATGGTCTTAGGTGCTCCAAACCTTGCAATCAAATCTTCATAGAAATTTAGAACTGAAGTTTCATTTGCATCTTTCAATGCAGCAACTTTAGTCCATTTAGTAAAATAATCTGTTGTTGTCAATATATATCTATGCCCTAAACTTGATGATGGGTTTATGGGACCAATAAAATCTAAACCTCATTTGAAAAAAGGCTTCTCAACTTGAATTGGATTAAGAGGTAAAGCTGCTAACCTTTGCTTGTTTGAGAAAACAACACATTTCAAACACCTTCTTACCTAGATGAAGGTATCTTTGTATAGGTTTGGCCAAAAATAGCCAGCCTTCATTATCTTCAATGTTGTAGTCCTTGCTACAAAATGGCCACCTACTGGTCCATCATGGAATTCTTCTAGGACCTTGTCAATTTGATCTCCACTGATGCATCTCAGCAATACACCATTATAATCCCTCCTATACAACACATTATTCAATAAATAATAAGGTATAGATTGCAATCTAAAATACCTTCTTTTTGATCTATCCAAACCTTCAGGACATTGTCCTATTTGCAAGAAATCAACCATCTCTTTTATCCAATCATTCTGCAAATTTGGGATAGGAACTTGCTTATTGTCTTCTAAAGCCAGAATTTCCTCAAAATCCTCTTTTGGAGTATTATCTCCATTTTCAGCAAGTTGTTCACATAAACCCTTACCTCTTACCAGCTTGGTAACTTTGATTTCAATGTCATGTTCCATTGCTTTTGTGATCTAGCCAGCTCTTTTGGTGTTGAAATCCCTATTCAGCAAAAACTCCTTAACAGAAGGATGCGAAACCATTAAATTTATCTTATTGTTAGAGAGCATATGTCTAAATTTCTTCAAACTTCTAATCACAACAAGTACATACTTCTCAACAAATGAATAATGCAATTCATAGTCCTTTAGTCCTTGACTGAAAAAGGTTATTGGTTGTTCACAACCTACGTCATTCTTCTGAACTAACATTGCAGCAATGTTATCAACATTCCCATATGCATACAAAATGGAATCCTTGAAAAGTCAGGATTTAACAAGGTAGGGGCAGTAGCTAATGCTTCCTTAATAAATTCAAAACTGAGTTTTCCCTCCTTAGTCCATTTAAAAGCAATGTTTTTCTTAAGCATGGCTGTTAATGGCATTAGTAATCCAGCAATATCTGGAATGAATCTCCTAACAAAGTTAATCCTTCCTAAGAAACTTTGTAGGCCCTTTTTATGAAGACGGAGTGGTAAAGCAAGGATAACACTTACTCTTTCAGGTTCGATGGTGATACCTTCCTTTGAAATAATAAATCCTAATAATTTTCCCTCATGGAAAGAAAATATACTTTTCTTTGGATTCAAAGAAATACCAAATTCCCTGCATATCTCAAAGATAATTCTCAAGTGCTGAAAGTGTTCTGATGCATTTTTTGAGAATACAGTTATATCATCCAAATAAACAAGTACAAACCTGTACATTAGATTAATGAAACCTTTGTCCATATCTTTCTGAAAGGTTGCACCAGCATTAGATAAACCAAATGGCATCTTTTGATAATCCATAGTTCCCCATTTGGTTGTAAATGCTATTTTGAATCTATCTTCTTCTTTCCCTGAAATCTGGTTGTAACCAGAGAAACCATCCAGCAATGAGAACTGCTCTGAACCTAAAACAACCTGTAAGATTTGTTCCATGGAAGGTAAAGGATGCCTATCCTTTAATGAAGCTCTGTTCAAGTCATGGAAATCAACACATAATCTGATTTCTCCATTCTTCTTCCTAATAGGAACCAGATTGGATACCCATGAAGTGTGTTTAATTGGAAAAATGATATTACTTTCAATCAATTTATTTAGTTCTTTAATCATGAGAGGCTCTAGTTTGGGATTTATGGGCCTCTATCTTTGTCTAACTGGTTTGGCTCCTGATTCTAATTCTATTGTTTGCTAAGCAATATCAAGATTAAATCCGTTCAAGTCTGAATAACTCCATGCAATTATATCTTGAAATTCATTGCATAAGTTGACAAAATTTTTATGTTCCTAAGGTGTACATACCTTCCCCAATTTTAGCACTTTATCCTTTGCAACAACAATCTCTTCATAATGTTCCTCCTTTATTTGCAGACTAGACTTATCTTTCTTGAATTGATCATTAGTACCAAACATAGATTCTAAGGTCACAAGACCTTTGGGCATCTTATTTGTTCTCAGTTGAATAATCTGGTCCTCATATTGTTCCTGTAATCTTTTCTGATTTGGCTGTGCAAAATCAGCCTCTTCTCTTAAAAAAATGACAATATGCTGGTCAGACTCAAATACTTGCCAACAATCAACATTATTAGGGACAACAGGTCTAACAATTAAATTTACATAGTTCAGTGCTTTACCACTACTGATATCAGTTGGGATGTCATATTGGGCTCCTACAGCAGCAAGCCTATCAGCATGTTTGTTTTGGTTTCTAGGAATGGATTACAGGTTAAAGGCTTCAAAACCCTCAATTAAATCCCATACAACATGTTTGTAAGTTTTCAACAAATCATTTTTAGTTGTATGTACATTCCTAACTTGATTCGCAATTAATTCTGAATCACCATAAACTTACAAACAACTAACACCTCTTTTAATAGCCCACTTTAATCCATTTATGAGGGCTTCATATTCAGTCACATTGTTTGTACATCTAAAAGTGAATCTGAAAGAGCATAATACCTTATATTCCCTGGTGAAACCAGCATACAACCTCCTCCCGCACCCACTTTGCTGCATGATCCATCAAAGAATAACTTCCAAACAACATTAGGTTGTTGTTCTAGTTTTAAATCTGCATCTTTTCCCAATGTTAGAAAATCAAAGATCTCATGGATAACATAATTACCCAAACTCGGCTCCTCAATCTGTTCCTCTACAATTTTTTCATTTTCAGTTGCCCAATCATCTAACAACATATCAGGAAACTTGCTCACTTGTGTTTGAGTCTCATAAACCTCAGGTATTTCTTCTTAATCAAATGACACAATTGCTGATTCATTTCCAGCATTAGCAACATATTGTTCTACACGTATTTTTGCAATTGGTTCTGAGGGAATAGTAACTTTTGTTCCGTACCTTGTGCAGAAAAGCATGTGAGTCCAATCTGCTGATAGATAACCTCCAATTTTAGCAGTAAATTCTCTTGACAAGCATATAGAGAAGTTAGGAGGTAAATCTATAATGTATACATCAATAGGAATTGAAAAAATAGGACAAGTGTGTAGTGTTAAATCTAAATTCATTATAACTCCCACAGTTGCCATAGCTATTCCATCTAACTGTACTACCCCTCTTTCTAATGGCTCATACTTAAGCCCTAACTGATTAGCAATTTTCTTAGGCATGACTAAGCTAGTTGCCCCAGAATCAATCATGCAGTTATGGACTAAGTGCTTTCCTATAATAATAATAGTTACATAGAAAGGAGGTGGCTTAATCAATTTAGATGATTGTTGGGATTTATTTGTATTGTCAGCCACTAAAACCTTAGGGATTTGCTGAGATAGAACTTCGTCAGATAAGGTAAGTTTTTGTAAGGCTTCGTGTAATAAATATTTTTGTCCTGGAAGAGCCAAAACATCCCACATGGATAAGGGAACATTTGTTTTCTTCAAGTGATCAACAATATTGAAGTTCTAAAAACTAACCTTCTGCTGCTGTTTTAAAACAGTAAGCTCCTTTGCTGCTTGAACTGGTTGTTCTGCCCCTTTCTGAGATTGTACATGCTACTTTGTTTGATGTTGATCTGTAACAGCAGGCTGTTGCACTTGATCTTTTGGCTGTTGATCATTTCTAGCCTTGGATTTTGACCTTGTCCTTGCTGCTACCGGTCTCCATACTTGATTGGGGTCAAAACCTGTTATTAAAATAGAATCTTCATCACTAAAATTTACCAAAGACATATCAGGGTTACCTTGTGTTTGTGATTGATCCAACTGTCCCTCAATTTGACTGTTAGCTTGCTATCCTTTCAACACGTCTTACCTTCTAGCTTCTAGGACATAAGGGCAATCCAGCCAATAATGCCCATCATTGCATGTGTTGCACCATTCTGCTTCTTGCACATAATTATTTTGAGGGATTATTGTCAACTCTTTGGAAGTACTTGGAGTTGTGTAATTGTATGCCTGACCTTCTCTTTGACCATAATTCCTTTGCTATCCCTGTGCTTGCCTTGGCTGGTTTGAGCTTGAAGCTTGATTCAAAGGCCTATTTTTTTGGTAGGAAGCTTGAGGAGGCCTATTGTATTGGCCCTGCTGCCTCTTCAAATTTGTAATCTCATTACCAAAATTCTACAATGTCTTCAAGATGCTATCACTTGTGTCCTTTAACTCCCTAATAGGAGCTGTGGTAGCATATTTCTCTGCTGCAACCTGCATATTTAATGTTGGTACTGGTGGAATATCCACAATTGGTGGTATGACCACTGGTCCAACTAGTTGTATTTCTGCACAATAAGGCATTGGAGGCCTTGGAGGTAACTTTCCAGCCTGTATCAAACTGTTCTCAGCTCTGACAGCAACATCATAAGAAGCAGGTAAAGTATTACCTCCCATAGACTGTATCATAAGTGCAATATCAGGGTTAAATGCTTTTAAAAAGAAAAGAAATGCATAGTCATTAGATGGCCTGACAGATCTTGGAATTCTATCCCAAGTTCGTTGGAAATGAAAGTTGAAATCTAAAATATGCTCATTAATATCTCTTTTAATAGTAGTTAACTACTCAACCAAAGAGAAATTATCTGATCTATCTTCAAACTTACTGATTAATACAGTACCCAATTCATCCCATGTGCTAATAGAATTAACTAGCAGACTTCTAAACCAGATTAACGCTTTACCCTTAAGTGAAGTTGCTAACAGTTTCAAAGCTACATCATCATGAGTAACTTGATGTAATCCACATAAAGTAGCAACATCTTTAATATGTTCTATTTTTGAAATATGACCCTCACCATTGAAATACGTCAAACCTTTTAGTGCCGCTGGTGGAATATCACGATGAACAACAATTGTAATGGGCTGCCAGCATCAAAAGCCACAAATGGAAAATTCTGAGCCATCTGTACTGGTGGCACTTGTTATTGAATTACAAGAGGTACAATAAATTTTTTAGATTGAGTTATCTTTCTTTGATATGTTTTCAATCCCAGGGTAGCAGTACCACTTGTGGATGCTACAACAGTGAAATGATCCTTTGTTCTTTCTTCAAGAACATGTAATTCTGATCCAAAATTATCAAGTACGCTTAAATCTTTAGGAAAACTAAAATATTCAATGATTACCTCATGGCTTTCAGAAATGGTAGCTTGATCTTCAAAGATAGGATTTTTTAATAATGAAAAATTAAACCTCCTGAGAAAAGAGGATGATTCTTCTGCAGCCTGAGATGCTCTGCTTCTTCTTGCTGATCTGCTACCTCTTCTGTTGGGCTAAAGCTCTTGATAAAAGAATGCTTCATTGTTTTCTCTTGTAGGAGTCCTCATTAAGATAAATCTGCTACTGGATCTGCAATAAACTTTCAGAACAGAGTCGCTAGGTGCTGGTAAAATACCTTCAAAAAGGCAGAAATACTGCTGCTCACACCAATAACAATAATAAGAAATAATTATTCAGAAGAACTGTGAAGTAGTTGAGTCCCACCGGGCGTGCCAAAAATTGTTGTCAATCAGGATTGCACCTATAGCTGGATGCAGAATCTATCCATCCTATTGAAACATGGAAACATTCTCCTAGGTGGATTAGAGAATGAATCTCCGAATTCTAGGCCGGTTCCTATTGGATTTGAAATATCACCTAATACTAAATTCTATGTTTTTGGGAAAAGGGGGAAATAGAACTTTGAAAAAGAAGGAAAACTAATTAGGAAAGGTGATACACAAAAGATGAATGCAGATCTATCAGAAATTGCAAGACTGTATTCACCAAACATACATTTCTAAGTTCTGCAAATGATTTCACTTCTCAACACCTAGGATGGCTTACAATACCTAATTAGGGTTTAATACCACTAATAATAGGAATTCAACCAACAAACAGATAACTTTCTGCAAAAGGTTAAAAATCTTAAACCTAGAATAGCAATTTGTAGTAATTCACTAATCTATGCTTAAAAATGGATAAACTCTTAAATGCAAAAAAACTTGAAAAAGGATAGATGCAATACTCAAAAAATAGGTATGAATAGTAAGTCTAGCTTTATTATCTCTCAAATCTGCATAATGGTTACAAAATACCAAGAAAAAGGGCAAAGGAACAAATATGTTCACTAATACCTCAAAATCCCAAAATTTTGAACCCCTACAAATGAATAAGAAGTTTAGTTATATAGCCCTTAAGGCTAATATCGAAAATGAAATATCACCCCTAAAAGTCCTAACAATCAGCTAGACAACTCCTGAATTTTAGGCTCAAATGATGCCTACAATATATCCTTTCAAAAAGTCCCTCCAATATGACCAAATTCCTAAATTTGAGGCATAACTAGTGCCCAAAACTAAGCCCTCAAGGCTAATTTCAAAAATGAATTCCCCCAATGTTGACATTTAAAAAAATATTTTTACAACAATATTACCAACACTTTCCACTAATATAAAATCATCCCCCTAAACTTATATCTCCTAATATTCATATTCTTGATTTATACCCTTTATCATGTATATCAATTAAGATATTACATAATATATTATAAAAACTCCAAAAATATAGCCTGAAACACCAAAAAATGTAACACCATAATGTTTAAAAGAAAAACCCTAACTCATATCCTAAAACTGACACCATAGCACATAACCGTAATCACCATCAAACTCAATACCCTATCCCATGGTCAACATAACCCATACAATCACTAACATATCATGTGATGAAGCTGTCATGGTGGTAGGAGAGGTTGTCGTGGCATTGCAGTTCATCAAGGCATTTAACTTCTTCTATACTGTGGACTCCAAATTTTATTCAACTCGGCAAAGGCATTTTATTTCATCTCTTTTAGCTTTCTCATTTGGTATTTCTGTTATGTATGTGGAGCCTAATTAGACTCAGTTTATTTCGGCACGGTTTCCCCCCCAGACATATCTATTTGGGCCCCATGCTCGGGGTAAAGGGTTGACCATTGATTTTCTATTAGTCAGAGTATTTTTTGCCCTAATTAGGTTAGGTAAAATATGCTTGTGAAAAGGGCTTAGGGTTTCGAGATTTCATTGTATGAGGGATTTTCATAGCTTCCCGTGATCGTATTGAGTTGCAGGTTTTAGATTGTAATCACTGGATAATAATAAAGATATTGGACTCACTGTTGGTGGACGTAGCCCAGGGATTGGGTGAACCACGTTAAATCTCTATTTCTTTGTGTTCTCTTTCATGTTTATATTTGCATTATTCTGCTTTTTATTCTAACAATTTCCTCATTTGTTGGAAGGAGAAGGTTAGGGTTTTTCTTGGCACTGCCATGCTTGTCTGCATTTTATCACTGGTGCTCTCTGTCTTTGACTTGTTCTTGGGCGGCTTTTCTGAAGTTTGAAACCATGAATTCTAGTGCTTTGCATGTATCTTTGAAAGAACTCAAGCTGAACTGACACTCTTGATAATCTTTGCTATCCCGCGGGCTGCAACATGTTGTTTCCATGCCATAACATCTAGAGTTTTGCATTTGCATAGATTCGGTCTCTATCATGGAACTCAAGGTCCACCTCCAATTAGCTCTTGACCTCCATTTGTAGGCTCTTCTTTGTATCTTTCCACATGCCATATGATATGGCGCTATCCTTGCATCGTTTGAACTCAGGCTCTATTCAAGAAGTTGGCCTCCACTACAGTTTATAACTTGGAGTCTTATCTGTGGGCTTTTGAACAAAAAGATAAGTAAAATCTTTCTATCTCTTTGCATTTAGATTCTGTATTCTTTTTGGAAAGTATCATTGCATATTAGAAGGATTTCTCCATGTATTCTTTCTAAGACATTGATAAGAGCAGCTAGCTGTGATTTTAAGTTTGAACTTTATCTTGTGTTGATGTATCACTGTTGTCTTCACGCTCACTTGTCTGAATACCCACTATTTTTTGATTGAATGGACAAAACCGAACACCCACATGGATTTTGTAGATCTTTAAGTGAAAATAAAACATATGCAAGTTGTCATTTTTTGTTTGATAAATGAGCTCCATTCTATCTTCATGTCTGTAGACTCCATTCAATATTTTCTTTGAAATACGACAATGTTGTTACTTAAACATAGAAACATTTTCATACTGTTGAAGTAGCAAGCATTTTAACTGAAACTTCTACATGTCTGATATGTATCATCGTGTTTGTAGTTTGTAAAGAGTTAATTTTGAATCGGCCTCCATGCTGCTGTCTACAGTCTTTATTGTATGGAGACCATGCCGTTCATGATGTATGCTGTCATTACATGCTGTCTTATTTGAATGTCTGCATCTACTGAATAGAAAGTTGCATGCACTGAACTTTCAATTTATTTTCCAAACATGAAAGTTGTATCAATAACAACATTATTTATTTTGATGGATACAAACCTTAATAGTTTAACTCACCAAAATAGTACTATTTTTTCTTAATCCCCTGATTTATTATATGCAGCTTTTACCTCCAAACTACACTGTCATTTTATTCTGTATAATCATGCATTCTACAGTTGATGACTTGCACTGTCTTAGCACCACATCCCTGTTATTTGGTTGTAGTTCATTTTTTATATCACATGCATCTAGTATGTCAACCTTGCATGGGTTTGAACAGTTTCAATGTTTAACATAATGATATTATGTTCAGTTTATATGCAAATCTGTTCCCCAAAATCTATGCATTCCAGTTTTTAATTCAGCTTTTCCATATTAGATCTTTGGAAATTTGATTCACTTCACTGTTTGTTACTGCCATATGCTTAAGATTTCTATAACATTCATTATGTTAAAAATTAACCTCAGTCAACTTGATGTAGCCCATTTCTCCTTGATTTGATCATTATGTATGGCTGTTATAACTTAGTGTTCTATACATGGTTGCAAGCTTCGAGTGTATCATTTTTAAGTATTTCCACAATGAATGCATAATTAAATCTTTTTTTGATAACTCTGTTGCAGATCAACATTGCAGTTGTAACAAGAATCATAGCACATATTTCCATTTTCAACAACAAAATATGTTTATGTACTTGAATTTTTAGCATCTTTTCAACATATTGAACTATCACCCATGGGGTTCGAGCATGGGCTCGTGACTCCCATGGGTCAAATTCATAACATAAAGTACATTTGAAACATTTAACCTTCCTACATACATCATAACGATTTTGTGTTCTTGTTAGTCTTTAATCTGCACATGAAGCAAACAGTATTAGTATTCAAAACAATCTCTTTTTCTGTCTTCCTTCCTCTTTTCTTGTACTTGATAACAACATTTCTTGTGAATCTCTTGCATTATTTGTATATTCAAAGGGTATAGTGTTACCTCATTTGTTTTCAAATCTACTTCTTTATTTTCTGCCACATCCTTCATTTTGGAACACTCTGCATCATTTCATTTCACATGTATCTTTTTAGAACAACATTGTTATCACTCTGTTATATCCCATTTTCCCTTCTGCATAACATACTTTAGAATTTGCGGATCTCTCACTTGCATACAATCATCTCTGAGTCCCTATGTTAGATTGATGGATTCAATAAGTGAATCCATGTTTGCATGTAAATGTTATGTGGGATAACATTTATGTATGAATGTGGGTTTGCTAATTGGACTTATTGACCTAACATAGAGATTGTTCTGCTTCTTCATTAATAATATCTTTCTAATGCATGATAACAACTACATGTAGTAAAAGGTTTCATAAAACTATGTCCCTTTGATACTTAGTTTAGTTATTGCAGATGTGTACCTTGTTATTGCATTTGATGTTTGCTTAGTAAATTTGCAGTTCTGAAAGTGTTGATTGCAGCATGTTGTTCTTAGGTATTTATGCATTGTTTAGATCCAATCTTGGATCTAACTACTCTTCCATCTTCATGATGTAGGATAACAACTACAAGGAGATTTTAAGATGAAGACAAAGAAGAAGATGTGAAGATATAGATGTCAGATTATTAACATACTTAAAGACCTCTCCAAGGCAATGCTTAGATCCCTGATTTCTCTAATGCTCTCTTATTACTTTCAGCATTGTGTATTTTCTCAGTATTTTTTACTGAAATATGTAACCTTTAAAGGAATACTTTCTGATTGCATTCATTTGAAATGTTCAATGTAAAGATCAATTTTCTGAATTTGAAAGTTTAAAATCAGATCAATACTTAGAGAATGACATAAGTGTTAATTATGAATGCAATAATAAGATATTTGTCTCCAATATCTAAACAAGGTTTGAAAGGATGTACCTTTATTTAAGTCCTTTCTTCTATTTGTAGTTTCTAGATTGCATGTGTACTTTCTCTGATTTTTTCCCTTTTTTTTTCAAGCAAATTCTGTATTTAGGACAACAATCTATCAAATCCATAACAATGTAAGATAATAATCAACTTATCAATTTGGAGTGCAACTAAAATGATAACAGTACTCTATACAAATATGCCTAAGTTTGTAGAATGCAAAATTAGGCAAAATATAGAGCCCCCCATACAATCTAGAAGAATGAATATATATCTCCAAAACCCTTAAGGGTTGAGCATGTGAGAAAAACAAGGGGAAAGAGGGGTCAAACTACCTTGAACATATAATTGACCACCTTAAAGTATCCAAGACTAATTCTCTATCCATGTGGCCCTCCCAACAAAAGTCAAATTGCCTAAAACTGACTAAAATAGCTCCTCAACACATGCAAATCTCCATGAGTCAGATGTGAATAAAAAGCATAGAAAAATGGCAGTGGAACTGGAAGATATAACCAGTTAATTATTCAAAAAGTTATCTCAAGTGCCGCATAACTAGCAAGGAACCCAAAAGGACTCCAACAACATTCAAACTATACCATAACTGAAAGAAACCCCATAGCTACTCCAATTAAATCATAATTAATTCTATTTTTATTGCGTTAGAAAAAATATCAACTAAAGTTATTTATAGGAACATCATCTTTAGTAAATATGTTCACAATTAAATTATGCAAATAAGAATATACATATATATATATATATATATATA
>MU224239.1:1817084-1827410 GCA_018584345.1 Thuja plicata
TATATATATATATCCCAATTTAATTCATTTTCCATTACCCTTGCGTTTCTAAACTTAATACTTATTATATGACGTATAATTGATCATATAATAAATATTAATTACAAATTCAATTATAATGCAAGGAAAATACAAATATTTCATATTGATATTTATCAAGCAATTTGCTAAATAAATATTAACATATTATATTATATGGTTACAAGTCATGGGATTAGCTTAAATGAATCCCGTAAAATTAACATATCGTTATCGGCAATAGGGCATTGAAACCTTAATCTTAATCTGCATTCACATTTTCATTTTCACTTTGCATATGCACCACCATACTGGGGTTTGAGCTAGGGTTTTGGAGAATTTTGAAGATCATTTTGCTCATTATTTTTTATGCTTCTCCCACATGTACTCTTTTCTTTGTAAAAGTAATGGAGATGCTTTTCTTTTGTGTGTATTTGATATTCTTAGCTTTGAGTTTTGTATCCTTCATAGAAAATGACTGAAAACCTTGTGCATACCTTTGGTTTCAAGATCTCTATATTGGAATTTGTTGTAAGAAAAATGATAGACTTCATATGCTTTTGGGGTTTTGCATTAGGTTGTATGCTGACCATGGTCGAATGCATGAAACTCTTAATTTTTTTGATGGGTTTCATTTATGTTACTACCCGCTCTAGATTTTAAAACCTTATAGGTCTATTACATCTCTATTCACTAGCCATGACCTCTTCATTAGATGTATTCCTATGACTATTGTGGTTTTCTTGAGGGTTTGATATCATTTTGAAATATTGGATTTTTAACAGGTATTATGCAGATTCAAAGTTGTTGTACTAGCCACAACCATGCTCTTGGATGAATATTTTGTTAACCCCTTGCATTTTCTACTATTGTGGAATTCATAGTAGACCTCCATTCTCACAAATGCATCCTTGACATGTTTGTTTCTCTATATTCTTGAATATATGCACCTTCATGATTACTTGGGTGCATTACAAATGATGTTCCTCTTTATACTAATATAATCCCTCATTGTTATATTCTTATGGAGACCAATATATTGAAACTATTGTTGTAGACGTACATTTCTCTCTTTCAAATGCTATCTTTGACTATCCACTTGTGTCCACTATATGATCCCATTCAAAATCATGATGATGGCTATAGCTACCCCTTTTTTTTATGAGATATTTGTAACATCAATATTGCTTTTCATGTATGATATTCCTATAAGAGTTATGCTAAATATTTTTCATACTTGTCACTATATGTACCACTAATCATGGAATTGTATTCACGTGACATGTGGTATTATTTTAATGTTTAGTATTGGTATTATTGATATCTTAGCATTCTTTCTTCATTGCATTATTGATTATCACAGAGCTGACATAACTATTCAATGTAGATACGTTGAATCTGGAAACCAAGAAAAGAATGTTTTATAGAATCCAAGGTGAGCATTAGTTATAACATTGGGATTAAAAATACATGATTGCACATGATCACGAGGTAGTTGCACCATTGAAAAATAAGAGGAATAATGCATTGGAAATATAACCAACCTTGCGCCACTTAACATACACCGTTGAAGGAGAAAGACCTAGAAATTTTCCACTGCCTAAACATCATATTAAAGTTCAGTGTGTGAAGAATAGAATGACTGTGTGAGAGAGTGAGATACAGAGTATGAGACAGTGACAGAGAAAGAGAAGTACTGAGTATAGAGAAGTTATTGTTACCCAAATTTCCCACCCTGTCCCATTTTGGCTACAAGTGGAGTAAATAAGGCTCCCATAAGGGCAGATCTCAGCTTGTATGGTTTCTACCATGATTCCTTGTCTTTGCCTCACTCTCTGCATATTTTTAGGTCACTGGTTTTACCCCTATTTATTTCTTTAAAGACCTAAATGAAAAATAAACCCTATGAAGGCCTCTTAAAACTATAACTCCTTGGTGGCTGTTATATTTCTTCATTACTTTTCTGCCACTTAAGTCCCAAATTCATCATGTGTTTTAAGTCATTCATTGAGTGGGGCCAAAGTTATTTTCCTAAGCGGGTTTCTTTTCCTAAGTCCTGACTTAATTTATTTACCCCAGGTAGCAACAAGTTCCTTTTCATCGGATGGTAGGCTTAGTGACTTAAAGCCAAAGTGCTTGAAATCTATTCTTTAAGCCATTAAGCTGTTGCTCCACTTGGATGATGGGGTCACCTTTATGCAGGGTCTTTGGCTTATTAACTTGTGATCAAGTCTTTTTGTGATCCGATGGTCTATGTAAATGCTTAAATAAAAGTTGATTGAAATCTAATGATCAAGGCATTATGCCTTATCGACGTGTGGAAAGTTTTCAGAGCTTGGACTCATCTGCGGTAAGGTAATCTTCAAGAAAGTTTCTTTTAATCCAACGGTCGACTTAATTATTTAAAGCTGAAGTGCTCAAGATCTAGAAATCAAGCCATTAAACTTGAATGACACGTGTCCATGATAGTTTAGGATAAATTTAGGAAGGAATAAAGTAAAGACCAATCAAGTTCAGTTTGATTGGATGGTCAGATTAAAGCCAAGATGATCAAGATCTATCCTTCAAGCCATAAGGCCACAGTGACATTCGTCACAAATGATGTCAGGACCAAGGGTAAGATGAAGGTAAAGAAATTTCATGAAGATCAGATGGCGGGCATAAGCCTTGATCATAAAGATGAAGATGAATAACCATTAAGGCATCACGCCTGCATGCCGCATGGCAGATCTGATCCTGTGCTCATGGGTAGCTTAAGGAAGATCAAAAGTTGTGTTTTAAAGTTCATAAAGTTTCAAATCTGGGCCATTGATTGGGCATTCCATGCCACCTATGACCATTTGGGTTTGAATTCAGATATTTAAATGTTGTTCTCATGGTTTTTGTGGTGGCGATGTGATCTTTCAAGTTGCAAAAAGGGTTAGCTGGATCAATCAACTTCTCTACTCTAATTAATGGTGATGGGAGTGAATTTCAAATATACATCTGATCTTCTGAGATATTTTTGAGCACATTGATGATTAGAATTGACGGGATTAGGGTTTCTACATTGTTTAATAGGATATCTATTGTAACCATAATTTGACCCTAATTGATTGGATGGATTGACTCCTAAGCCTGTGTCCTAGGGGAGGTTATATATAAGTCATTTTTGTCCTTTTGTAAGGAGGTTCAGATTATGTAAGAAGTTTTCTGTGACATTTTATCTACCCTCAAGCTTTTCATATGTCTGTAATTCGCAGTCTTCCAAGGCTTATGAAGGAATTTCTATGGTATTTTTCCTACCCTCAAGTTCTCATGTGTTTTGGGATTCTTTTTGAAGCATAATATAGTGGCTAATATTAGATAAATCCTTGAGTTCTTGAGGCGTCTTTCTTTCTGTATCTTTGTGTGCTATTGTGGATGATTTGATAAGGATAATCTTGTGGATTTTGTTCATCCCTTGTTATCTTGTCTCGTTCCTATGCCTATTTTCTATAGTGGATGTTTGTTTGCTGGTCATAGTCCATGTATATTCCATTGAACATGCTATTGTTTGTGAAATCTTCTCTTTCCTTGAATAGCCTCTTTTCATTTCAGACCTCTCTGTGAAATATTTATGCAAGCCTATTCAGGAAGTTGTGTTCTTCTAGATTTAGGATTCCATGCTAGTTTTGGTCACTATGTTGTGATTCATGTTACCTTCGGTGCATCACCTAGTTGGTTAAGTTTACTTTTCAATTTTCCCTTCAGTTATCCTCCTATCCGTTTTCCTTCCAGGTTTACTTTCATGTTTAAAGAGAAAATAAGGTGATTATCCAAGAGGAACTGACCTAGAATATAGAGGCTTCACTTCACTTAGCAAAGGTCCCACAACCTAGAAGTGATTCCCATGTTATACTAGATTTTTAGGTTCAAGCGCTTAACATGGTGCAAAATTTAGTGTATAACAATTCTAGCACGCCCGATGGGACGACAAAAGAAGCTCATCTTTCAAGACTATGCCATCTCTTATACGCTTATTACATAGTACTGAACTAAAGAGGTTTCTCTTCAAAGAATATTTGGCGACTCCATTGGTGAAAAGAACAAGAAGATCCAATTCCATCAAAGTTTATGAGAAGGATAGAAACAAGGAGTTCAAAGCCTTCAAAAATTTTGCAGCTACCTCCAACAAAAAGAAAAGGGAGAACATCTCAATGGACATCCCCTACAAGGAGAGTACATTCTACACCACCTGTTTCAAAGGGGAGACCCTTGCTTTTCCATTTTAGAAGGAGAGGAAGATATTTAAACAAAGAATTTCTAAAAGATTCAGCTCCACACTCTGGTTCAAGTGCCACTCATATAGTTTCTATTGAGCAAATTATAGTTCCTACTATGGAAAGACAGTTTGCATTTGTACCCTTTAATTAGGGTAGCCCATTATATTTTTAGCAACATCATGATGTACCCTTAGCAACACTAAATATTTTGCCTGATTTCACAGGTGAGAGCCAAACAACAACTTGTGAGCACATAAGAGATGTGGCTACAATCTGTAACGTTCATCATATCACTAAAGAAGATGTGGCTGCTAAGTTGTTGGCAACTTCTTTTAAAGGAAAGGCCCTACGGTGGCTTAGGAATCTTTTAGTTGGCTCTATTGATTCTTGGGATAGACTAGGAGAATCCCTTATCAAATATTTTGAGGATAAATTAGGCCTTCTATCCCTGGTTGAGAAATTCACAACCATAAAGAGAGCTCCTCAAGAGAAGATGACAAAATTTAATAATAGATTTATCAAGACATGGAATATGATTCCTATTTCTGTGAGGCCTTCAGCAGATCATGATTTTCTATATTTCTTGAAAAGTTTGAATAGAAACATATCTATCATGATCCAATACATGGGAGGTACTTCATTACCTTAGGCTTTTGACATAGCTGTCAAAGTAGAAAATTGTTTGATTCAGGCTGGTATGATAGCCCCAAGGCCACCCATGCCTAACTTCCCTGATATTAAACCCAACATTCCCTTGATCATCCCTCCATACACTCCCATACCCACTGTGATAGAACCTCAAGCTAGTACTAGCTATGAGGAATCCAAAGTAGGCCCTTCTCAAGAGCTACTTGAATTAAGAAGCATTCAACAAGAAATGAAGAAGCTATTACAGATAATGAGTAATGAGTTGACGAGTATTAAAAAGCAAAATCAAGGAAGTAGAGTACCCTTTTAGCAACAAAATCAAGGTCCCAACCAACAATATCAAAATCAGGGACAATCTTATCAGCAAAATAGACCACCATATCAAGGTAATTACCAGGGGAAAAGGGAAAATTTGAATCAGAGGCCATTCCAACCTTATAATCCCACACCTCTTAACTTTGCAAATCCAACTAGGGAAATGGTTCCAAGTTAGAACAATCTGGCCTCAGAAAATGAATGGTTTTTTCCTTGCAACCATCCTCATAACCAGGCTATGTTCTCAAATGGGTGGATGAATCAAGCACTAATGGCACAAAATTCCTTAAACACTCAATCAAAGGCATCTTCCAGTGGGTCAGTTCCCCAGCAAGATACACAATCTTATGAGAGTGCTCTCTTTAATTGGGAACATCAAGATTTTAATGGAGTGAATGGTGAATCTCCAATTGTAGCCAACACTCAGTCTAAGAGAAGATCTCAAGACATGGAGTGGGAAAAAGATGGAGGAAAAGCTACTACATCTGCAATGTCATCACATCCATATGTTCCTACCATACTAAAGAAGGCTACCATCATTCTAGTTAAAGAGAAACAATCTCCCAAGGAGGTTGATCCCACGATAGTGAAAGCACACTAAAGAATGCACACAGCAGTGCCCTTCAATATTGCAGACAATATGAAGAAGATGAATGTGACTATGTCTATGTGGGACTCCTTGGCTATTCCAGGGTAGCCTGAGATCTTGAAGAGGGCTATGGATGAAGTATAAATCCCTCAACAGCTGACAAATGATGTTGCTAAGCTAGTATTGGTCAACCTTGATCAAGAAAAGAAGGTTCCAAGCAGAAACACCAAAGTAGATGCCATTCAAGGTAGGAACCTAAACCCCCCAGCTCCCTTTTATGTATCATTAATTATTGGAAATTATTTAGTACATAATTGTATGGTAGATAGTGGGGCTACTAGTTCAGTCATGCCCAAGAAGGTGGTTAACCAATTGGGGCTTAAATATGAACCATTCCAAAAGAGGTAGAACAACTTGAAAGTTCCTCAGTAAACACAGTAGGTGTGGCCAAGGATACAAGCTTGATCCTTCATGCAAGCCCCAATTTATCTTTCTTACTTGACATGTACATCATAGATCTCCTTGCTCTCTCTACCATATGTCTATAAAGAGAATTCACAGGCAATATAGAAGGCTATCTTTCTTCTAACTAGTCTCACATTATTTTCCATACTAGGTATGGAACCAAGGTTACTGACAAGTCTGAATCATTGGTAGCACATCATATAGAGCCTTATGTGTCCAATGTATTCAATGCAAGTTGTCTTGCACTTGATAGTAATGAATTTCCAATCATCAGAGAAAAAAACACTAATATAGAAAACATCCCAGATATCTATCTAGATGAATTGGAATCAAAAAAGAGCTTCAGAGGCCCAAGCCAATGTTATTTGGGATGCTGATTTGGGAAATTATTTGATACAAGAGGATGGTTTCATAGAGCCAAACCTTTTCAAGGCAGACATTGAGGAATAAGAAGAACATAAAAATAAATTTTGGGAACTATTCTTCGATGGTGCTAGAAGCAGACATGGATTTGGTGGTGGTGCAATGCTTGTCTCCCCAAAAGGTGAGAAATACTATACAACCTTTAGATTCATTTTTTCTTGCACAAGAAATACTGCTGAATATGAGAGTTTGGTGAATGGATTGGAGTGGGATAGAAAGAGAGGGATTAAATCCCTAAAGGTATATGGTGATAGTGAGCTGGTGGTCATCCAAGTAAGAGGGATACATGCTACCAAGAATGATACAATGAAATCCTACAAACATCAAGTTTGGGATGGAATAGAAGATTTACATGCTTTCAACATTATTGCTATCCCTAGAAAACTAAATCAGAATGCAAATAGATTAGCTATTGTTGGATCCCAGTTTGATATTCCTAACAACATTTCAGTAAGGAAGGATCAACAACATGTTAAGATTATTTTTAGGCCTTCCATCCCTGATAATAATGTTAATTGAAGTGTTTGATAATGATGAGCAAATTCTGCAATTCTTGTTTAAAGAAGATGTATTTTTAGAGCACAATCAAGATAGACTGATGCATAACTATGGTGAGAAAGTGGTACAACTTAAATCAAATAAGATGACTAAAGGCCTTGTCACCCAGGAATCTATCTTCAAAAAATATGACCAAGCAAAAAAGAATAAGACTAGCTTGGTAGTTCAACAAGAACACTATGCTGATTTAGAGCTGGAGCCAGGTAAAAGCCTAAAGTTTGGAAAAGTGAAAAATGATTCAAAGAGACAATATTACACTTAATTATTTCAAGAATTTAGTGATATCTTTGCCTAGAAATATGCAGACCTCAATGGTTATAATCTAGCACTTGCTCAACATACCATTGAACAAGAGACAAACTTGAGCCACTCATGCACAATGAGGTTCTCAAATTAATAGAGAATGACATCATTTATCCCATAAAGAATACTAGTTGGGTATCCAACCTTGTTCCTATTAGGGAAAAAAATTGGTAACTGAGGCTATGTGTTAACTTTAGGGACCTAAATAGAGCATCCCTAAAAGATCGCCATCCATTGCCATCTATGGAGAAGATTCTACAATGTGTCTCTGGATGAAAATGCTTCTCACTCCTGGATGGCTACTCAAGATATAATCAAATCCTAGTTAATAAAGAGGATCAATATAATACTTCATTTACAACCAAGTGGGGAACCATGGCTTATCAAAAGATGCCTTTTGGTTTGTCAAATGCAGGTGCCACTTTTTAGTAGGCTATGGATATGGCCTTCAAAAGCCCCGTGTACAAGTTTGTACTAGTCTATTTAGATGATATCACTGTCTATTCTAAACATGTAGCAGACCACATCAAACATCTAAGGAAAATATTTTAAAGGTGTAGGGAGTTTGGGATCTCCCTCAATCCCAAGAAATGTCTGTTTGCAGTCCATGACAGGAAACTGTTGGGATATATTGTGTCTAGAAAAGGTATTACAGTGGACCCTGAGAGGATTGCAGCTATTCTAGAGCTACCCCTACCACCTCACAAGAAAATTATTCAATCCTTCATAGGAAGGATTAACTTTGTCAAATTCTTCTTTCCTAACACTGCACATCTTTTGAAGCCTTTAAAAATAATGTTGAAGAAGAATATTGTTTTCTATTGGAACAAAGAAGGAAAGAACAATTTTGAAGCCATTAAAGAGGCTCTGACAGAGGCTCCTACCTTGTTGAATCCTGATTTTAGTAAGGACTTCATTCTATATTCTTATGGAGGCTCTAATTCTATATCTGCAATGTTAACTCAACAGAACTTTGAAGGATTGGAGAAACCTATTGCTTTCTTTAGCAAAGGTTTGGAAGAGTATGAACAAAGGTACTCTTTTGTAGAGAAAAATGTACTTGATGTGGTGAAGAGCCTTAAAAAATTAGACATCTTTTGACTCACAGTAAGGTACAATTGAGAGTTACTCATTCGAGTGTCAAGGAGTTCTTTCTATCTAGGGACCTAAATGAGAAAAGAGCTGGTTGGATCACCAGAGTCATGGAGTATGACATTGTTATCCAAGTTACCAAGTTGGTTAGAGGAAGAGGCCTTTGTGAAAAATTGACCAAGGATGAAACTCCAAAAGACCAAGAGAAAATGAATGCATCCTTAGTTTTGCATTCAACAGAAGAACATGCCAAGGCAGTAGGTTGGTTGCTAATGCAAAGTGGGCAACTGGAAGCTTGTCAAAGGTCTCAAAATAGGGCAATGTTCCCTAGATCACCAACTTTCAAAGCCAAAATGCTTGAAACTTATCACAAGTGTGGAAGAAGGAATTGGTTAATGCTATCAAAACCCCAAACCCCCAAGGGTAACCTAATCACTAGGTTTCACCAATCCTCCAACACCAACTACCAAGGTTGGTCTCACAAGAAAATGACCCTCATTCAAAAGAATACCCCCAAAGTGACATATAGGACTAGGGGTGATCTATTCTTGTAGGAATGGTCTATTTATGTCCCTATTGAATATTTCCAATGGTTCTTTCACTCAAATGCAAACCATAAGACATGGTTGCTTCACAATCACAAGACTATGCTTGTAGCCTTTTTCAGAAGGAATTTTGATCTCAAGTGAGATTCTTCCCATAAACCTATGAATTGGTTGGGGATTTAGACACCCTTTATGGCCTATGACATTGGACTCAAGCCCTAGAACTTGAAATTGAAAAGAAGATAGAATGACAAACCGAATCGCTCCACCGATTAGTCCTAATTAGGCGTCCATTTACACTACAAGTGTCCTTTAAATGTATCCAATGACCAAAATGATGATTGTTTCATGTGAAGGTGTGCACAAATTACTCTTCCTCTGACTTAGGGATTTTGGTCAATCCCCAAACAAAAATTATGACTGCTGTCCTAATTCTGGATATGTGCATACATAAGGATATACACCTAGGGCATCACTTCATTTCCATTTCCCTGCAACTTGAAGAACCTATCTTGCAGAATCTTGAAGAGCATCCTAAAAAAATCTTTCCACCAAGGGCCATTAAATTCCCATGGTGGAAAGGAGAAATACACTTAATTTACTAAGAAACCCTGAAATTAGGGCCTATAATCTAGGCAGTGAGTTTGAAAATGGGATAACTTTCAAACCAAGATCGATCAACACATGAGACCAAGACCAAATGGAAGTAGATTCATGCCCCTAAATTTTGGTGTTAGACTCACATGCCCCTCTATTCATACCCAATTGTACACAGTGACTGTTTCCTTCAGAATGCAAGAAAATGGTTACTTTTATTGATTTTCAAATATCAAAGTACATCATCAACCTACCGCCCACCTAAAAGGTCTAATGTAGGCATTCCTAATGGTTACATGACAATTTTGAACTGACTTGACCGTTTGGGAGTTGGTTTTTGAAAATTTGTTAAGTTTGCTCAAAAGTTGCTTGAAAACTTTTGAGCAACTTTTACATTTTTGTCAATTTTGCAAATCTAATGACCAAATTTGGTCAAGATGTTATTTAGGTGATCCCTAGTGGATCAAAACACTAAAAAATCAAAAATAAACTATTCCTAGGATTTGGGATCATTAATGACTCATAGTGA